>SCDZ01000267.1:0-97630 GCA_004143845.1 Drosophila lacertosa | reverse complement strand
AATATTTGTTTAAAGAATCTCTCACTTCACTGTTGAGTTTTAGAATTGTTTTCTCGGAGCACAATAAAAATCACGTCTGCATGCGACGAAGACTGAAATCAAATCAAATATAAATACTGTATATTTATAATTTAATCCAGTGGAAATATTGATTTTTTTATATTTCACTGATCAAGTTTAAACTGGCAACTTAACTGAATTCACAATATTTAGCAGCAGAAATATGTATATATATAAATTGTATTTATTTTAATTTAAGAAGACTTCATTAAAACAATTTTTTTTTAAATGAATACCTACTGTTTTTTTCTTTGGAAAGGATTTAATTATTCTGTATTTATAAAACAAACTAAATAAACTTAAATTAAGCTTAAAAGCTAACTTTCAAATCAACTTAGTCTACCGACTAAGTTAAGCTAATTGAATACATTTATTTATTTATGCCATCAATGTTTGCTTTCAGTCCCAACCGGAAACGGTGAGTTTTAAAAGCTACAGAAAATCTTGAAATGAAGTAGGTGCGAATTGAGTTCGATCACAATAAACAAGATTAATAATGAATTTGGCTTAAATTGGCATAATTATGCCAAACGAAAATAAAAATCGTGTCAGCCTTGTCTTTTGAGTTATGGCGTGTGGAAAAGGAAAGGGAAAGGGCAAAAGGAAAGGGAAAGGGAAAGGATGGCAGCTCGTTTAGCGCAATTAGCCACAATCGAGTTTATATGTCAAATTAATAAATAATCAAGTTGAAGGTGGCCAGCGAACAAGTCGAGGTTAAGGCGCATAAATTGCACAATTTGAGGCGTTGATTTGTTGCCAAACAAACGGGTTTTTTCAGTTCGGTTTGTGTGTGTGGAGATATTTGAGGCCTGTCAGCTGGCCGTAATTTCTGTTTAACTTTTTTTTTGGGCGCGCTGCTTCGATAAATTATCACAATTTGCGTTGCATTTAACGCTGAAGTCGCGCTTGCTAAATTAACAGAAGCCGAATGCAACTAATTTGCGACAAAACGCCCTCAGGTACGGGCCGGGTCGGAACGGTCTGGGCCAATAAATCACGTCAGCCCAAAGTGGGAGCCCCGAGCAGCCGCTTGCCATCATTTGGCGCTCGAATTTGTTGTCGTCTGCATGCGCTGGCAAATAAATTGCCCCGGTCTGTGGCTTAGGCACGGGCTCAAACTGAAGCGAGCTTCAGTTGCAGTGCAGGCTGGCAATTGTGCAGGATCACCATGAAATGGGATTAAATCGCACAAAAATGTTCGTTAGCGTCAATGAAAAGGCCAAAAACGCGAAAAGCGCTAAAGCGCATGAATGGAGCCACAGACGCGACTCCATCTCCAACTCCATCTCCATATCGAAGCAGCAACAACTGCAACTGCAACTGCAACAGCAGCTGCTGTTGATGCTGCTGCTGCTGCAAACGAGGCATCCTCCGCCTAGTCGGGGCCCAGCAACAAATTAACACCTTGGCTTTTGTGTTGCCACTTTGGGTACAAACAATAAATAAATATCACTCCACGCGGCGCGGCCTGTCAAAGCGTCAGGTTTTATGGGTAGACCTTTGGGGAGGGGGGAGGGGGAAGGGGGGGATTGGCTATTCAGATTGGCAAATTTATCGTCTTTTAATTAAAGTGCAAGCGACCTGGCCCTCAGTCAGGCTGGCCAAGAGCCAGCTAATTGCAGCTCAATGAGACGCCGAGTCCGATTGCCATGCGATACGGGCCCAGACCGTTTGCTAGCTGGGCCAACAACAGTGGCCAAGTGCATTTCCGCTGCAATGCACTGCACGGCCCGATTAGATCTTGCAAAATAATTGACTGGTTTATCGGACCCGTTTTGGCCAAAGATGTGTACACACAGCCAGCCGATAAGCTGTCGCTTACCCCTTTCCTTCCCCCTTCCCCTTCCCCTTTCCCTCCCCACAAGTGCTCGACCCGTTGCCGTTGCTTCCTCATCAAAATTGAGTAATTTAACTACTCAATTCGCGATAAATAACCCACTGCGCGGTTGGCCAAGCTCAGCAAGTGCCCCAACTTGGCCAACTGGGCAGCGCGGGTGTCGACGCCAGCCGCCAGCCGCCAATTGCCCGCTGCCCGCTGCCCGCTGCCCGCCGCCCGACATCGTTAGCGGCATTGGAGGTGTTTTTGAAATTGCCGATCATTATGTGAAGACATGCGCTGCGCACTGCGAGGGCTGCCAATAAAGTTTATCAACTAGTTGTTAGCAAAACTTTCTTTTCTTTTTTTATTCATAATATTCATATTAAAAATTTTTAAAATTGCCTTAAAAGGAATATAACAAGAACTTAAAGTCTAATCACTTAGCTTATGTACATTAGGCCAGGATTCTCGTGGGGAGATCTTGCGGTTGTTAGCAAAACTTTCGCTAACTAAAATTCAAATACATTAGAAATAAATATCATTTTGTTTATATTATGATTAATTGTCGCATAAAATGTTCTAAACTTATTAACCCATAAAAAAAAAATATTTCCTCAACAAAATTTTTCTATTTAAAAGTTGTATTAATTTAAATTTTGCACAAAAATGTTTTTAATATCTTTTTTGCGTATCTATATGTAAAATTATATTTGATCTAAATTTAAGAATTTATTTAAAAATATTTTTAAAGTTATCTGTGCATTTTGTTGTTTATCAACTATAAATATAAATATATTTTTTAGGCACCAACAGCAAATTAAATTAAGTTTAGTATTTAATACTAGATTTAATATGATTAAATTGAAAATATGAAAATACATTTTTTTTCTTGGTTTCGCCCGAAATAAAATATATATAATAAGCTATTTAAAATAAGTCTTGTTATTTCCATATGTCAAAAGTATAAAATGAAAGAGATATGAGAAGAACTACATTTGATGAAATTTATATAGATAATGCATATAATTAAAAAAATACTAAATAAAAAAATTAATTTTAATATAGATAAATAGCTTATGAAGCCGCTTTAAAAAATGTCTGTTTTTAATTAAGTTACATTTTTTTAAAAATCAAAATTAAAATTAATTAAAGTGTTTTAGCAATTTTATATTTTTTTTAATTATTTATTTTTTATTTTATTTTTTATTTACTTTTTATTTACAAATACTTTGGTGTCGACCCTCGTGCTAGTTTGCCTGTTTGCCGCCGCATGATCAAAATGATCGGTCCAATGTTTTGTGATCTTTCAGCGAGCGTTCAACTTAATCACAGCGCGCATTGTTCAGCGACGGGGGGAAGAGGAGGGAAGGGGGAAGGGGGGACCAGGATGGGGACGTTAACAACTGGAGAGATGTAAGTACGAGATACTTATTGCACACTTTGTTTCTGATCGAGCTGGTGCACGGCCCAATGCAATTTAGTTCATTGTTATAAGTGAGTGGGGTTAAGTACAAGAGTAATCTACGAGCTTCAGTCCCTCGGCTGCCTCCAACTCCAGCTCCAAACTCAGCATCATCATCATCATTTGTAAAAACTGATTGCATTCCTCAACACACACACATGTGTGTGCGTGTGTGTTTGTGGCAAGTGTGCCGGTGCAAAAGGTGTTATAAAATTTGTTTAACTTAATTTCAGCGAGCGCCGCCGAACGACTGGAAACGTGAGCGAGGCGGTCCGCCTTTAATCAAGTCGCTGGTGTCCGTTCGTACGATCAATCAAGTCATCAATTTGAATGTGTTGTAGCACAAAATATAGTTATTTTCAATATATGTATATATATTTTGAGCAATAATTCAATTTGCAATTATCCCATCCACGAGTGCTGATCGTCGGACAGAGCTTGGATCGTTGACCGATTGGTCAGCGGCGTCATCAAGCAGAACAAATGAGCGGCCCCGGGGCAGCTCACGAGCTGGAACCACCAGTCGCACCACCAGTCGCACCACAAGTCGCACCACCAGTCGCACCACCAGCGGTTGGTGTAAATGAACCCAATTGATTAAAGCGTAAATTAACCTGGGGTTAACAATGTTTGGCTGCATTTGTTATTAATCATTACACGTTTGAATGCCTAATCAGTTAATAAATTGTGACGGCGATTGTCAAAGTTGAGTCTGGGACTTGTTCCCATGATAGAAATTTCAATAAACGATGATTAGCCCGATTGAAGAAAGTGCGCTGGAACAAAGAAACCCCTTAGAATAAGAAGAAGAAGAAGAAGAAGCTGGTGTGATAAACAGAGCAATAAATAATTGTAAAGCATCATCGGATGGAACGTGAAAAGAACTTTTCTTCTTTTTCTATTTTCACTTGAAATTCACTTCTCTTCAAGTTTCAATTGAATATCGAGCCGAATAAAAAAAAATGCCCACAATTACCCAGATTGACGAGTATTAATTTTTCATCATTACAATTTCTGATTTCAATAAATCAATCAACAATGCAGCCAAGGCCGCTGCAACGGCAGACAACGCGTCTGGATCGTGGATCATGGCCAGAACCATGTGGCCAATACGCCAGACTGCTTGGAGCCGTCAGTTCAGTTGCTTGATTTGTTTACAATTTGACTTATCACAATTCATGCTTAGTTGGCACTTTTTTTCCCTCCTATTATTATTTATATATATACTTTTTTTTTCTTCTGTTGATCTTCTTGGGGCTGGGCCAACGGCAGCCCAAACGGTAGAAGAGGCTTATGTCAATAGAACTTCTTCAGCAGCGCACTCTGAAGTGGGAAAATTGACAGGCTTAATGATTGGGCAAAGCCGCCAAAGAAAGGTTCCAAATTCGATGTTGGGGAAAAATCCATGCACAAATGAATTGGTCAAGGTTTTCACAAAATAGAACTTCAGTGGAATCTATGATTTATTGTTAATAAAACTAATATAATCTTTTTATATATACACTACTCGTAGAAGTACTCAGTAAGGCGTTCTTTTAACCAGGACAAGTTGTCTGGCTAACGAACTCATTTGAGCCAAGGCAGACTTTAAGCCGTGATCACAATATTTCAAGCTTTTTGTCGCTATGAAAATTAATTCAGTTGTCTAATTTTTACAGAATTTACTAAATAAATTGCACGTTGTCCAGACCGGGAACTAAATCCTCAAGGCGGAAAGCGTGCTTATAAAATATTTTGATATTTCTGTTGCATTCATGTTAACTTAAGCCTGGTTTATGAGTGTCGAGTGTCGAGTGTGTGTGTGTGTGTGTGTGTGTGTGTGCGTGTGTGTTGTGTGGTGTGGCAGCCAGCTAGTCTGGTGGCTGGTGCTCCGTGATTGCAACTATTGTTGCGGCCAAATGTGGCATGAAGTTTAAGGCTGCCATCAAATTTGGTAAAGACAATTTTAAATGCATACAGCGATATGGCTTATGAGCCAGGACAGGAAATTCTTCGTAATGCCCACTCGTTGCATTGTAATGCGCCTTTGTGTTAAACAAATCATAAATCAATAAAAAGAAAAACTAAGCTGCAGCATTCCACAAGACAAGCCAGACTCTGGAACTCTTGGCTCTCTGGTTTGGGGCCAGCCAGCCAGCCAAAATGCCTGTCCACGATAATTGCGCATACACCTCGCTGAGCCCGGGCTGGAAGACAAAACATCTTAACTTAGTGGTAAGTGCGGCCAACTAACTGCTACCACTAACAAAGACAACAAACGATGGCTTCGAGCAGAACGCAGCATGTGCTGTGGAAAATCGTGCCGACAGCTCACGACTTTCTGACCGCGACGGGGCCCAACAGGAACGGAACGGAACGGATCCAAACCAAACCGAACCACAGCGAACCGAACCAAGTCCAGCTAACTGAAGCTGAAGGCAAGTGCCAGCGGCTGTAAAACACTCAGCGCTCCAAGCGAGTGGGTGGTGGGGTGGGGGGAGTGTGGAGAGGGGGGGAGGTGGGAGATACTATGGAAAATTGTCGCGCTGCTTAATCGACGGCAGCAGGCAGGCAGCAGAGCCGAAATGCCTTTAGGAAAATTATTATCATAGTCGTCGTCGCTGCTGGTTTGCCCAGAAAAAGGTTGTGTCAACAAAAATGCTCAAGGTGTTGGAGAGTTCACGCTTTTGGCAACAGCAGCAGCAACAACATCAGCAACAACAACTGGCAGCAGGAACAACAATGCTGGCAAACAACAACTACTTACCAGACCTTCAACAAGCATATTAAGCCGCAAAATGAAGTTATCGCCGGGCCGCCAAACAAAAGCGTTGCGCTATGAAAAACTGATTCATGACTCTCTCTCTTTCTCTCTTCCTTTCTCACTCACTCTCGCAGAGATCGTCGTGCAGCGCAGGCACGGCATAGTTGTTGTAAATTTGTTGCAGCCGCTGCTGCAGCTGCTGGTTGTTGTTGTTGTTGTTGTTGGTCGGATTGGTGATTTACGGCATGCGTTGAGCATTGGGCTCGGCCCGAGCTACCATTGGAAATTTGCATGCCCAGCGCGATCCTGCCGATAATAAAAGTGCAGCTAGCCAACAATCCAGCCAGCCAGGCAACCAGGCCAACTACTGTCCTCGACGTCGTCGATCGTTGAAGTTGTTGTCGTTGTTGTTGTTGTCGTTGTTGTTGTTGTTGTTGCTTACGATCTTATCGCTGGCAGAGTCAACGCTTTGGGTTTGGGCAAAGTGCCATTTGGACGCAGAGACCAATGAACAACAACAACAACAAAAACATAAACAACAACAACGAGTACAACTGCAACAGCAGCTAAAAACAACAGCAGCAGCAGCCACGTTTAGTTTGCGCATTTTATGATTATGTTGTTTTGATTTTCATGATCGTTTAGAGCCAGGCCAGCCTGGCCTGGCCTGGGCTTCAGCTTTAGCTTTAGCTTTAGGGCCAAGTATTTAGTGATCGCAGCTAAAAGGCAAAGGTGAAGCATGCCTCGCTGCTTGGCCTGGCCTTTGATCGTGTTACTGATCGTGGCATAATTATTCCACAATACCATGTTCTAGGCAACATAATTAACAAATGAGTTTGTTACCACTTCAATAACAACATTACGATACCCAAACGTGGAGCAGCAAATTCGATTGAAATGTTAAAAGTTAACTGTGCTTTTATTGGCAAATATTGTAACTATAAATATATATAGTATAAGTCTAAAAGTACTCAAAGTATTTCCCTTACTTTGAAGAAACATCTTTCAAATAAGTGAAAAAAATAAAATAAAATTTTACTTATTAAAGAATATTTAATAAATATATCTTTTATCTTTATGGATACTCAAAACTAAATCGCTGAGGAATAGTTTGGATTGAAATGTTAACTGTCCTTATATTGGCAAATATTGTAACTATAAATATATATAGTATAAGTCTAAAAGTACACACTTTGAGAAACATCTTTCAAATAAGTGAAAAAAAATAATAAAATTAATCTTTTCTTTTAAAAGAATATTTAATAACTATTTCTTTCTCCCACAAATGCTTCATGGATACACCAAACAAAATAGCTGAGGAGGAGTTTGAATTGAAATATTGTTACTCTAAATATATGTAAAATGATAAATTTAATAAATAAATTAAAACAATTTTTTATTTAAGAATATTAAATAAATACATCTTTCATAGATCCTTCAAACTAAATACCTGAGGATGAGTTTAAATTGAAGTGTAAACAGTTAACTGTGCCTATATAGGTAAATATTGTTACTATAAAAATATATATAAAATTAGTCTAAAAATACCCAAAGTATTTCCCTTACTTTGAAGAACATTCTTTTAAATAATTTAAAATGATAAATTAAAACTTTTCTTATTGAAAAATATTTAGTAAATATATATTTTTCTTACAGATGATTTATGGATACTCAAAACTATTTGGCTGAGGAGGACTTTGGTAAATATACTTTAAAGAAACATCTTGAAATTAAGTAAATAAATAATATAAATATATACATATAATATAATAAATTAAATATATACATAGTATTAGTCCAAAAATAAAAATAAAGTATTTCGTATACTTTAAAGAAGCATCTTTTAAATAGGTAAAATTATAAAATAAAACAATTTCTTATTAAAGAATATTTAATAAATATTTATGTCTACTACAGCTGCTTCATTGATACTTAAAACTAAATTTCTGAAGAGGACTTTGGTAAATATTCTTAATATAAATATATATATATATATATAGTATTAATTCCAAAAAATAAAAATAAAATATTTCGTATGTTTTAAAGAAATATCTTTGAAATAAGTGAAAATAATAAATTAAAAGTTTATTGAAGAATATTTAATAAATATATCTTGTCCCACAGCTGCTTTATGGATACTCTAAACTTAATAGCTGAGGAGGACTTTTGTAAATATTCCTAATATAAATATATACATATGTATAATATAATAAAAAAAATATACATATATTGGTCCAAAAATAAAAATAAAGTATTTCGTATACTATAAAAAAACATCTATTAAATAGGTAAAAATTATAAAATAAAATAATTTGTTATTAAAGAATATTTATTAAATATTTATGTCTACTACAGCTGCTTCATGGATAATTAAAACTAAATTTCTGAAGAGGACTTTGGTTAATATTCTTAATATAAATATATATAAAGTAATTCCAAAAAATAAAAATAAAGTATTTCGTATACTTAAAAAAAAACATATTTTAAATAGATGAAAACAATAAATTTTTCTTATTGAAGAATATTTAATAAATATATCTTGTCCCACAGCTGCTTCATGGATACTCAAAACTAAATAGCTGATCCGATTAACGATCGCATCTATTTTAAACGCATTTAGTCACTAAATCAAAATTTTAAGCAGTAATTAAAATGTCACAAAGAGCAGAAAAAAAAGAGTTGTAAAATTGATTTATGCCCTGATGAGCGTATTCAAAAGAAAATCAGTTAATAGTTATGCTCGCTGTGCATTTAATAAGGATTTATTGTTTCTCGCTGGGGGCATCCATTTTGAACATCCAGCTGCCAAATGCCGATGGTTTAATGGGCTATTAAGTGGACAAAACAAACGACCGCTTATAACTAACTGTATGGGCGAGAATAAGGGAATAAGATGTTTTAATCAACATTCGACTTTCGACGGGCTCTCAACGCTTAGTTGGCGTTTTACGACCGTAGCCAACAAGGCCACATCCCGAATCCAGAATTCCCAATCCCCAATCCCCATTCTCAGCGCCCAGCTGCCGGCGGCATACCAAAGATCCCACTCATCATAACATTTATTTGTTATTTGTAAATCAAAAGCGCATTTAAATGCCAGCGCAAATAAATCACAGTTCTGTGACATGATATTCGAGCAATGCCAGAGTGGACTCTGAGGACTGTGGACTGAGAACTGTGGAGGCTGCCCCAAAAGCTGCAATGATTTTTTTTATGGCACCCGCTTGTTTAATTTGTTAATTTGTTTTTGGGCAACACATGGCACAATTTATGTTCTGACAAGCGCATAAGTTTATGCGTTTTGAATGAACCTTTATAAAACCGTATAAACTACACGAAACGTTTCCTGGAAACGACCGAATTAAATAAATATATATATTTTTAAATGTACTATTAGACTAAGTTGGCAATTGGTTATCTCAGTTTAACTTTTTTTAAATTAACTTTATGGTAGTATTTATTAAACAAAATGTGTAGCTTTAAAATATATTCAGAAATGATAAATAACTAGCGTTAAAGGTTATACAGTCATAGAAAAAATATTAGAAACGCTCGTTCTCTTTTTCTTTAATATTATATTTATAAATCAGAATATCAGAGTTAAATTTTATAATTTTTTTGCAACATAAATAGAAGTATCTTTCAAAATTAACAAACAAAAAAGGGATTGTTTTATTTCATTTTAGAAAAAGAACATTAATTTAAATTAAATTTTTTGATTTTGGCCTGGAAATAAAAATAAATAAATTTGACTAATTTCTAAAAATTAATTATAAAGGTTGATAACTTTTTATATTTTATTGACCATGTTTTTAAAAACTTTAACATATCTCCGAGGCATAGACTCCATCAGATTGGCGCAAATTGAAGGATTAATTAAGTACTCTCTTCCAAATTTTTTTTTTATTTTTGGGCTGAAATCTATTTAGCCTCTTTTTTAATATCCACCCACAAGTGGTCAATAGGATTTGGGATTTGTATAAAACTAGTTAAAGACCATTTTTAATTGACCAATTAAGTTTAGAGATATCTAAAGTTAATTAAGCAACAAAATAATGTCATATACTATTTCCATTTATAATACAATTTTCATGTTTATCACAAAATATTTCTTCTTAATACCTTTAAATTATATGGTTCAAATAATGTTAAGAAAAAGTATGCAGAATTTCTATATGTATACAGATCTATAATAAACATGTCTTTAAAAAAACAAAAAGTTTACATTTACTTTATTTTTAATTTTTTTTTATAATTGTTCAATTGTTGATTGATTCTAATTACATTTATTTAGTTGCCACTTTCTAGCAAGTTTACCTGTTAGAGTAGCCCATGCAACGACTATTCGTTGATAGCCTTTCACTCGCTTTATTTACGTTTCTATAAATATATTTTATTGTTGCATAAATGAACGAAAGGAAGTTGCGACAATACCCTGTTCGGTTTTTTTGTGGCTTGTCACTGAGTGAAGCGTGGCTAGCAGTTGTCACAACGCTGGCAATTTATGCCCAGACTGACGGCTACGGCTCCAGCTTTAGCCGGAGTGCCAGCCCCCAAAAACTCTCAGCCCCTAGCGAACAGGAAGGTTGCCACCGGGCGTGGCACCAACAACAACAGCAACAACAAGGAGAAAAGGAGCAAAAAAAAAGAGAAATAAAAGATACATCGCAGCATCAGCAGCACAGCAATCCTGTCGAAGCATTCATCAAAAAATGGAAACTAATTTCCTGTCAGTTGTTGTTTCTCCCCGTTGACGTTATTGTTGTTTTTTTTTTTTGCAACGCAGTCGCTCACAATGCCTTACGCCTTCAGCTTCTTCTTTTTTTTTTGTTATTTTTTTTTATTTATTTATTTTGCCATTTCTGTTTTATTGTTGCTCCATTTTTTACTTGGGTTTTTATTAATTTTTTGCTGTCTGACGTTGGTCGCGATACAATGATGTGAAAATGGCGCTGCCTGCACATAAATTGACGCCGATTGCTGCGCGTTTATTGTTGTTGTTGTTGTTGTTACCTTTGTTCTTGTTGTTGTTTCAATACCTGCACCCAAAGTTAACACAGGGGCATATTAGATTAGAATATCATTCAAATAGAAAATATGCATACTTAGTCCTTTATTGTTAATACCAAAATGTAATCGATGAGCTTTTAAACTGAAATTGAAAGGCATTAAAAAACAGATTTAAAAGAAAACTTTGCTATTTATAAAAGTTAGACAAGTTTTTCAACCAAAGAATATATTTATATAAAATCCGAATTAATATTATATTTACTACATTTTATTTAATATTTTTTTTAACTGCATGCGGGTATTTTAAAGTCGTCCCTTTCTCTATCCATGCACCGATTGTAACTGTTGTTGTTGTCACCTGCGCATATGCTGAAGTTATCTTTGGCTTTTGTTTCGATGGTGTCCCGCCTGCCATTTGGCTGGGCAATTTTAATTGAAAAATTTTGCATATTGATGGAATTTTCGCCAGCGCTTAAGATTTATGTTCAAAATGTGAGGAATATTTTTTTAGCTGTAACAACTCAATAAGCTGTTGCCGGCACTCGGCACTCGGCACTCGCCACTGGAGGCCGGGCAAATTATATGGTGTTAGGCACAGCTTTAATGCTGCATCATAATTTTATTGGGCCAAATAACAGAGAGGCGCCGATTGCCAGCGGCCAACGAAGCGACCGTAGCTGCCAATTTGCTGCCGCATTAAGTCAGAGTTTGGGGCGGCCAACAACTTCAAGCTCAGCGCTGTCTTAATTTGTGACAATAAGCTAAGCGATCAGTGATCGGCAACGTTGAAAGGATGTGGACTTGAAAATATGAAATGCACAATACAATTTACAAAATATTTGCAATTGGTTGCGCCGCCATTAAATTGCCGACAACAACAACAACAACAACTACTAATAAAAAAAAATAAAAATAAAGAGCGAAACGGAACGAAACAAAACAAAAGGCAGCAGTAATAAGTAATCATAATAATTGCCGCGAGAGGCGCAATAAAAAAGGCCAAGAGAAACGCTGCAAACGAGTTAATTAAGACGTTTTGCCCAACGACCGTTACAAGCGGCGTATACGCAATTAAAGGCCCAAGCATTCAAAATATGAAGAAAGCGGCGACAACAACAACGATCCCGCCGAAGAAACGGAAGTCCACCTAATTACGCAATGCGTGCAAGGCGTCATCGCAAAAACAAACCCATAACAATAACTAAAGCTAAATAAATAAAAGAGGACAGAAGCGAAACTCTGCCGCACAGTGGGGAGCAAAAAAAAAAAGCTAAAGCAATTATTTTGCCATCTGTGCAGAGTGTGTGAATCACAGTCACTGTTGATGTACAGTTAAACATCATGTTTCAAATTGTTTGTACTGCCTTAAAGAGCCTTAACATTTAATGTGAGGGAATACATATTTTAACACTTGATATTTTAAATATATTATTTTATTTTTATTTTATTTATATAACTAACTAAATCTAAAGGAGTATTTTACCCATTGCTGCCAGGACTTTCGACTGTTAGATATATTATATATTTTTCTATTGAATAACATTCATTTATAATAATTATATATTATGTTCCAAAGGGAATTAGTTGTTTACAAAAGAGATCTAATAAACTACTATATGGACACACATTAAAATAATTCTTAATATAAAAAAATTAAATTAATTTTCCTTACCAATTAAATAAAAACAATTTATAAATAATGTAAATTGAAAGAGAATTTTGATTTAAGGAGCTGCCACAACTTAGCATAACAATTCTATATATAAATAGTAAATGGAATAAAGATCAAAGACTCTAAAATACAAAACTCGAATAAAAAAATATAGCCAACAGTTTTAAAACTTTAAGAGTGTTCGTTCTAAATACTTTTTATTTCTGTCTGATATTACAGAGCAAAAATATATTTAGTTTTGATTTCGTAAAATTAATGTTGTTGCCTTTTGTATACATAATAATATATTATATTATTAATCCAGCTTTTCTTACATAATAAATGCTTGAAAAACAATTGAAATTTTTTTTAAAAAATATAAAATAATAAATATAATTAAAAAATAAAAAACCATTAAAATCCGATTCTATTTCATGAAGATTTTAATAATAAAACAGGCACTAAAACATACATAAAAAAATATATAATCTCTTTACATTTGTACACAATTGGCTATTTATAAATATATGCAAAGTGATAAAAATAATAGATTGATATTATAGTAAATTTTTTTAGAAAATTTTTTGTAAATTATTGTTGTTGTTGTTGTATATTTATATTTATGTTAGTTCAGTTTAGTTGAGATATTTAAAGTATCTATCACAATATTATATATTTAAGCTGCCAACTGCTTACTCATACTTCAACTGAGGATATGCTCTCAAAAATAAAAGCTGAAGTACAAATCGTATATAGATAGATATAAAGCTTGTAGCTACATTGAACTCTAACCTGGCTGTGTCAAGCCATTAGGCAAGCGATTCGTCGCTGAATGGAGGCCAAGAGTCGTTGGCATGGCACAAAATGGCAGGTAGCACTCGAAACTTAATTGCCTATTAGCGGGAGCTGCTGCGGCCACAGACACGACCTCACTAAAACCAGCATGGACGGTGCATAGGAGCTGGCCCAGCCAGTTACATTGGCCATTGGCAATTAAGTGCAAGCCAATCAAGCGATTTGTTCATGCCCAACACTCACAGATGCACATATTCCAACCTGGAGCCAAAGTAGCAGCCAGGAGCCTCTATCCGCAGTTCATATATATATATATATACATATATGTATATATATATAGAGAAAACCCATTTGGGTTTTGGGTATTGTCGGCTGTGTCAGCCCGGCGGGCGACTTGACCTGGCTCTAAAAATAAAACTCTTTTTTGACGCCTAAAAAAACGCGCTTTTAACTTTAATTAAGACATAAAATAGTTTTAACTATGCACTAAACACAGCCATTGGCCAAGTGAAAGAAGGGCAATGGTCTGAGGCCGAAACGAAGTGGGCGCAGTTCACAAATACATACAAATATTGAGTCTATATGGAAGTGCAGATGCGCTACACAAGTTGACAATCACCTTAAGTATAAATAGAGGGTATATACAATATATACTTAAGTGTGATTTAAATGTCAAAAAAAATACTATCCACCTATTTTGTATATATGCTGTTAGTGAATATTGTGAACTGATATTGAATAAGTCGATAATTTACTTTGGTTCCTTTTTATAAATTCACTCATTAATTCAGGCTCTTTCTGACAAGGATCCTTTAGCCAACATATAAATACCACATAAGAAATCCTATTATATAAATAATAATTAATATAATAAATATAACATAAATAATAAAATTACTTTTATATTAACTATCATTATTTTAACTATTAAATTTATTATATGCTTTATTTTAATACTTTAAAAAAGCTTTGAAACTTTATTTACATTTAATTTCAGCTATTCCTATACAACATCTATTTATTTAATTATTTTTTTATTATTAATTCTTTATCTCTATGTTGATGGATGGTTTTATATATACTCCTAAAAATTTATTTACATGCTATTTTTTGTTATTATTTAATAGAGTTTTGAATAGTTAGCAACAATATCTAGATTCGTTGTTACCAAAAAAATGATTACTGTACAGTCTTAATAGCCTAAATGGGCACTTATTAACTGCGGTTGAGGCTGTGGAAAATGTTGGAGTCGTTAAAGCCGCACGCTCAAATCACTAACCAATTAACTTGGAAAGTTCACGAATCTGTTAAAACTGCAACCGCGCAGTGCGCACTAAAATTCGACACATAAAATGAAGTCATTTGAGAATGCAGCAGCAGATGAAGATACAGGATGATGCTCAGGCTAAACAGACTGACAGACAGACTGCCAGACAGACAGACAGACAAAGTTTCAGGCAGTCAGGCAGACAACCGGTCGACGGGTTGGCTTGTTGGCCTGTTGGCTGTTGGCCAGTTGGCTTCGACTGCGGCGATTATTCATTCCTTACGTTGTTTTTATTACTTCATGTTCGTGTTATTTGTAATTTTAACAAGATAATTTTGTTCGGCCATTTAATGACGACGACCAACTCGAACAAACCTGCACATATATATATATATGTTTATTTGAAGGATAACCAGAGTGCTGAGCACTAACATTTAATTGCCATTGAGCGGAAAGGCATCAAAATATGTGATTTTTATGCTGGCAAACCAATTATGCCAATGTTTCGGACGTGGGTACATCGTCGCTAGCAATGCTTAATTGGCAACAACTAAAGCTGGCTAACTGACTGCCGAGCAAAAATATTAAATCAGCATTCTGCACAGCCAATTTGTACGAAAAAACGCCAAGAGCCAACAGCCAAAACAGCTAACAGGCTAACAGCCAGCTGCATAATGAAGCCATCAAACTGAAACAAGCTGCACTCCACGCCCCACGTTGCAAGCTGGTTGACAGTCAGCCAACATCCTGTCGCGATCGCTGCACCAATTGTTTGACTCATCCAATAAATATGAGCTGGGCGAACTAAGAGAAGAAACGCAACTCTGCCAATATATCAATTTTGCAGCCATTGTGGCACAAAAGGAAACACCATTTTTAGCAAAGGTTCTGTGGCGTGTCCGGCATTCAAATTCTGAGAACAATGAAATAATTCCATAAATTCGATCGCTAATAGCCGCTCGACCACCATTTTTAAGCGCTCACCACCATCTTTGGCAGGCCGCGAGGCGCTTGAAAGCTCCACCTACCAAACGGGGTAGGCGTTGCCGGCTAACCAAACCAACAAAAAGCAGTCACAGCCACGATCGTTGTGGCCAAACGAGAAACAAGTTTTCGTGGTTAAAAACAGAAACGGGCACTGGCTGCTTGCTGCTTGCTGCTGGCCAAAAACTAAAACAGGTTCTGCCATTTGTGAGGGGAAACTCAACACGGCCAACTTGGCCAGCACAATAAATATATATGTATATATATATTGGCTAAAATGCCTGTCGTGGCTTGAATTATAGTCAGTAACACTTGAGCTGAACGTCTGAATGGGTTTTACAAAACGACAACGTGAAGAGCAACAACATTTGCCAACTTGGCCGACGGCAGTTACATTTTCACATGACCATTTGATCCAATTTACGTCAATTTAGTGTCATTCAAACTGCGTATTTATTGCATCCTTCAGCCTTCAATTCAGTGATAAAACTATGCTTAAAAATAAAAGAGAGAAGCGTTGAGATACTAATGAACTAACTGCTTTATATAGCTATTCGTTCAGTGTTTCTTTTTAGTTCATAAAATCCAGATTTTAATCTACAAGAGCTCTATGATTCTTATTAGATTATTGAGCTTTCGTAACTAGTCAAAATGTTTACTCTGATTGGGTTTGTTTACATAAGTGTTATGATTTTTTATATAAATTAATGTTTTTAAAAAAAACAGGAACGCACTTTTTATAATACTTTAAAATTAAGTTACAAATATGGCTAATAAATAAATAAATAAATAAATAAATAAATACTTACAAATAGGCTATATTTTTTGCATTTAAAATTTATTTGTTATTGATGCATTTTGTGTGTTAAAGAATTATTATAAAAGTATTTATAATGGGTTTGATTAATAATGTGAGTTTTTGCAGGAAAGTAGAATATATAAATAATGACCGATTGAAAGAGTTTTTACATCATAAAACATCTTCTTATCTTTAAAGTTAATAAGTTAAGTTAATTAATCTTCTGTTTCAAATATAATTTATTTAGTTTTTGGCTTGAATAATTTACTGTGGTCAATTCTTCAAGAGATAAATGCCTCTTTAAGTTCCTCTTAAATAAATCTAATTTTTTAGTCTAATCAGTAATCAACTCAGGGAAAATCTTAACAAACTAACTAGTATTTTATTTATTTTATTTATAGCACAATTTTTAAACACATTCGTGCCCAGACTAAGGCCTTTATTATATATTGTTATATTTATTACAATGCATTGTTTGTATTGCTTGTTATTTATTGCTTCTGTTCTTTGTAAGCTTAAGTAAATTCCACAATTTTTCTATAAATAACGCGTATACTTAGCTTGAAAATTAGTTATAATTATCAGGCAACAGCTTTTAACCGTGCCGATACATTAAGGCGCTTCCTTATACCAACAGCTCATCCCTCATTTTCCTCCATCCCCCCCCCCCCTCACTTCCTTTCATTCCCTGTTCTTTTGCCCATTGGCAGGGGCAATTAAAAGGCGCAACAGCGCGCAAAACGCACGAAATGGAATTAAAAAGGCATCTTGTTATTAATTAGGGAGAACAGTAGCTGACAGATATAAAATGTTGGCTAATTTGAGATATATGTATATACTATATATATATATATATATATATATATATATTCCTTGAGCTGCGTCCGGCGATGTTACGCGCTGTCTCTTTTATTTTCATTCCATTCGCGGCCGGCGAAATTTGCGATAAAGCGAAATTCAATGTCTTTAGCTTATAATTGGCAAAAGTCAGTCGCAGCGGCTGCGACCCAAAGGCAACAACACAAACGCCAGACGATAAAAAGATACAAGATACATTGCCTCAGCCACTGAAAGAACTGAGAACCGAGAACTGAGAACGAGCCCCTTTGCCTTAAAAAGCAGGCAAAGCAAAACTTCGCTGACAAAATGCTGCTTAATTTTCTATCATTAATATTTTGAGATTCCGTTCGTTTTCAGTTTCAGTTTCAGTTTCAGTTTCGTTGCAGATCGTTATCAGCACGCCAAAAACTTTTACCAGCTCATGAATATACACAGATTTTATAGTCGAAATTATTAATTAGCATAACTTCCGTCAGCCAAATGCGCATATCAGCTGCTTATTATTTGGCGCTAATTGGCATTGTCCAGGAGGCAGAAACAATGCCAACAATAACACACACACACACACACACAAACCTCCTCCAATCAAATTCGCTGCTGATTCCATCACAAACTTTCGCTATTGTTTACAAAAGCCTACTAAAACACGCAATAATACCCTGTAATAAGCATAGACTAGAAATGGGTATTAAAAATTAGTCTGAATAGTCCTTAAAACACGTTAAGTTAAGATCATAGATATCTACATTAGTCGGCATATGTATTTTGACAAAAGAACAAATTGTGAACTTGACTTTAAACGGCTTAAAAAAATGTAACTTTGCTTTCCGCTTTTTATATAACTTAAACAAACTTAAAAATAAGAAAACAAATATTATGTATATAGCCTACCAAAACCCGCTATAATACCCTGTAACAAGCAAAGACTTCAAATGGGTATTAAAAATTTGTCTGAATAGTCCTTAAAACATGTTAAGTTAAGATCATAGATATCTACATTAGTCGGCATAAGTATTTTGACAAAAGAAAAATTGTGAAAAAATTCTTTTTTGTTTTTTTCCATTTTACATATAACTTAAATTTACTTAAAAATAAGAAAACAAATATTATGTATATAGATTAAGCATAATTGTGAAAATTAATACCTCATAATACATATTGATAGAGTATCTTTCAGTCGTCTACACAACAAGTAAAGCACGCTTACTTATTTGTATTTAATATATTGTTGTTTCTTATCGCTCGATTTAATATTAGTTGGAATGCATGCAAATTTTAAAATTCCCCAAAAACAACCGCAACAGCAATAACTACAACTACAACTTAAAAAAAAAACAACAACAACAACAACTTTAGTATTAACACGGAATTGCCTTGGCTAATAGGTATAGCCAGTATTATCTGTAGTTGGCGATCTCCGGCGAACAGAACAACGCGTGCAAATTGATTTTCGCTCTTTGCATGCAAATTTCAATCAAAATTAATTAGTTAACATTTTTATTGTTGTACAAATGAGCAAAATTAATTTGCATGACTATTAAAAGGAATGACTTTCGTGCAATAAATAATGCCAGCTAGCAGCAACAAAAACAATAAACAACAATAACAACAATAACAACAACAACAACAACAACAACCAAAATCGCCGACCGAACAACAACTGTAAAAAATAAACTTTTTAAGGCACAAATAAATACGTTGAAGCAGCTAAAAAAAATGCACAATTTAAAGCCGACGGGGAAATACTCTTTGCAGTTGCTTATATAGTGATAAAAAACTTTAATGATTAATTAAATAAAATTAAATTAAATAAAAATATATATAAAAAATGCATATTAAAAATATTTCTGCAAACAAATAAAATATTTTTCTTCTCATAAAAGAAATTTTTTTTTTATATACTACTTACATTCTAACATAGCAATAGTTTGTAATAAGCTTTTTTAATTATTCTACATACAAAAAATAATTATATTTTCTATATTTAAATAATTGTTGTTAGTCTAGAATATCCTGGTCTTTAGCTAGATTTCACAAAATAGAATACACACTTAATTAGTTAATTTCCGTTCAAGTTCCCAAAACGCATTCTCTGTGATTAAGTGGAACTACCCGATATGTACGCAAGGTTAGGGTATTGCCATTGCCCGCTTAACACCTGATGCGACTGGCGCAACGCTGAGGCAAAATTTATGGGTGCGCTACCACAAAACTACAAAACTATCAAGTTACAAGAGGCAACAAGACAACCTACAACATGTTCTGCGTCTGCAGCGACTGCGACGGCGACTGCGACGCCGACTGCGACACCGACTGCGACTGAGGCTGAGGCTGTTTTTGGGATCTGCCGCCCCAGACAGCCGCCCATATGTTGATTATGTTGAACGTGCCACGTTTGTGGCAATAGCATTTTGTTAGAGAATTTATCGCGTTGCATGTGTATGTGTGTGCGTGTGTGTGTGGGGTATTAAAGATGCGATCATTTGCTGGCTGACCCAATTTGCTGCGCTGTTTATGTTTATGGCTGGTCTAAAAGAAAGAAAAAAAAATACTATACGTATTTGCCCAAGGCGACTTTACGACTGGTGTGTGTGTAAAGTTCTCTTATCAGTTCGATCTGGGCAGCATGTGATAACAGACGCCCAACAAATGTCAACTGAAAACAATCGAAACAAAAGCGAAGACCGCGCATTAAATTAAGCATAAGCATATTTAAAGGTCGAATCTGGCTTTTAAAATCTTTTATGTCAGCCCTTTGAAAAATACGCGACAAATGAGTTAAACTCAAGTCGAACTCAAAAAAGAGAAAACCTGCTACTGTTTATGCGATTTCTTAAATAAAATAAAAGGGATTTAAAAAAGTCGAATTTGTAATTTATATAAAGAATATTTTTTTATTAATATAATAGTAAAAATATAATAGCTTAAACAAATCAGAAATAAATAGAAGAAAAAATAATAATTAAGTAATTAGCCAAATCTAATACTTAGGTCGGAGATAAGAACCCTTTTTTCAGTCTTCTTCTGAAATTTATACGATGATTCGTCGATGTTAGGCTGCTTAGTAGAGAAAACCTGCTACTCTTTATGCGATTCCTTTAATGAATTAAAAGGTAATAAAAAAGCAACAATAGTCAAATTTATAATTTATAGAAAGAGCATAGATATTTTATTTTTTATTTTTATTAATATAATATATAATAAATGGGTGTGCTGTTACCTAAAAGGTAAGCTTAGACGAATCAGAAATAAATAGAAGAAAAAAATAATAATTAAGTAATTAAAAATTAAAGGGAAATAGAAAAGCATCAAATACTCAAATTTTATATTTATTTCAAGAATTTTTTTTTTTTTATTTATATAATATATAATTTGTTAATAGATGAGAGTGCTGTTACCTAGAAGGTAAGCTTAAACGAATCAGAAATAAATCAAAGAAAAAAATAATAATTTAATAATTAGCCAAAACTCTCTATGCGATTCCTTTAATAAAATGAAAGGTAAATAAAATAATCAAATTTATAATTTATACAAAGAATATATGTATATTTTTTTATTATTAATATAATAGTAAAAATATAATAGCTTAAACAAATCAGAAATAAATAGAAAAAAAATAATTATTAAGTAATTAGCTAAAACTAATACATGGGTCGGATTTTAAAAATTTTATATTGTGAAATTGGTCTATTGTGTGTTAATTGGATATGTGTAGGTTTTTAAAACAAGGGGATCAGGACCTGTTCTGGCAGGTCTTGAGGGTGGTGGCATTTGACTCTTCTTCTAAAAGTTGTGCCTCTGTTAATGCGATTCCTTTAATAAAATGAAAGAAAAATAAAAAAGCAACAATTGTCAAATTTGTAATTTATATAAAATTTTTTTTTTAGTTATATAATATATAAATTGTTACTTGATGAGTGTGCTCTTACCTAAAACGTAAGCTTAAGCAAATCAGAAATAATTCGAAAAATAAATAATAATTAAGTAATTAGCTAAAACTAATACATGGGTCGTATTTTTAAAATTTTAAATTATAAAATTGGTCTATTGAGTGTTGATCGGATATGTATAGGTTTTTAAAATATTTATGCGATTCCTTCAATTTCCCTTTGGTTAATAAAAACGCAACCAATGACAAATTTGTAATTTATATAAAGAATAAGACAACATTTTTATCTACATTTAAATTGTCGAAAGCAATTGTCGAAATCCAAATGACCACTGTGTTATAATTGGATAAACATAAAACAAACATATTTCGTGATCGGCGATGATGTTTCGGGTTTTTGTCAGTGACAAACGTTATACATCAAATCATAAAAGCCAAACGATTATTTTATGCTGCCAAATTAAAGAAAAACACGCAACACGAAGTTGGTAGCGAGTGGAAGCAGCGCTTAAATAGTTGTTAATTAAAACCAGATTCTGTTCGGGGCAACGTTAATTCCAAGAATCAATTAACAAACGTTGCTCGCTGCACATTAACCAATTAACTGCTAATCTAATTTTATAGATAGATAAACAGAGAAAGAGAGAGACAGAGAGAGAGAGAGAGAAGAGGCTGAAGATACCCTGTAACGTAAATCTCAGTGATTGTTATTGTTACTGTTTCTGTTTCTGATTTTTTTCCCAATGGCCACCACTCGCTATTATCAATGAAATGCAATCCGAGTTTCAGAGCGAAGCCCTTCAACTAATTAGCATTTTTCACAAAATTCCCAAAGCCCAATTAAAAAACACGAAAACACGACGTTAAGAACAGAGCGATAATTTACCTACATCAATGAGTTTCATTATGGAACAGCCACAACACACAACACACGATGACAACGATGGGTTTCTCTCTCTTCGTCTCAGGTGAGTGCTAGAGATCTTTATCTCCAAAACTGTGACTATGGCCAGCAATGAAGATCAGCTTCAGCTGGAGTCGAGTAGGAGGTTTTTTAAACCTCAGCTCTGATTTCACAGCAGGCGCATTGACAGACCACACGAGCGTCTTGGGCCAAGTCGAATGTCATTCATAATTAAAAACAAAAGTTATACCAATATGTCGAGCATAATTTGTATGGTTTGAATGGTCGGGTTGGGTCTATGTTGGCTTTGGCTGGGGTTGTGTAACCAGTTTGGCAGCTCGCTTTAAAGATCCCTTCCATAAATTTGTGGCATAATCGAGTCAATGTTGAAAATCTTCTCACCTTTGGTCGTCGCTTCCTGCGCCAGCGCCAGCCAAAGGCAAATTAACATTTGTGTTTGGCTTTTGCTCTTTAATCCGTTTGTTTGGATTAATTTTAAATTCAGTTTCAACCAGCCTTCGTTGCACCGCTGCACCACTCCGCATTCTAGTATTAATTACTTTGGCTTCCGAAATCGAATTTACATATTAAAGTCGTTTTAAAGGCACCCAGGCAGGCAGGCAGGCAGGCAAACCCAGCACGATCGTATCGTGCGCGAAGAAAAGCATCGGGATCGGAGTCGGAGTCGGCTTCAGCCTGGACTTGGACTTGGAGCTGTAGCTGGGTGCAGCTGTGTCGATCCTCGCGTTTGACGGTGCAGCAGGTTAAATGGAAATCAGCGCCAGTCTGAAATCAATGGGAGCGAGCGTCAACGACCATTTCACAAATCGATACAACGACAAACGGGTCGCCAAGTGTCGACAGTGGCCCAGTCTTTAATTTGGTATTTCTTTTCTTTTCTTTTCTTTTGTTTTATTTTATTTTAATTTTTATTTTAATTGGAACAACATAATTCCTAGAAGTTCGCACGAACCAAACACAAAGCTGCTAATGGAGTTCGTCTGTTTGTCTTGGCTTCACTTGGCTTGGCTGGGTTTCCTCAGTTGGACAATCGCCATGGGGCCATCGTAAATTACCCGATCGTGTATTGAGCTCAGCCATCCGGTTCTGTGCCCCTGTAAAAAGAGGATTGAAAACAATTAAAAAATTGGCAAACACGAATCGATTGTGATTACAGTAAATTGTTGTCAAATTAGCTGCAAAATGAGCGACTTCACTGATTCCCTTTTTGGTAAGTTTTCTTTCTTTCTTTCTTTCAGTGTATGTGTGGATCAGCGTGTGGGCGTGTGGGCGTGTAGGCCGTATGCAGAGAAAGTTGAACTTTTTTGCCAAATAATCGGAGTTACAGGGAATTCAAACTGGTTCATTGGAGCTGAGTTTACAAAAGGAGTGGGCAAAAGTTGTGAGTAATCGAAAAGGGAGAAAGGTAAAAAATCAGAAGATGATCTTTCCTTTAAAGACAATATTATCTGATATCTTAATTGGTTGCGGTATGCATATACTATATAATATATCTAGAATATTAAGATAACAAATTATGAAAAAAAATTATAATTGAAGAAAGGTAAAAATCAGAAGGTGATTTTTCCTTAAAAGATACTAAAATCTGATACCTTAAAGGGTTGCAGTATGCATCTATATAACATATATAGAATATTAAGATAACAAATGATGAAAAAAAATTATAAATGAAAACTATCACACAATAACAATTAACAAATTAGACAAATTAACAATTAAGAAAACAGCAAAAAAATATCAGAAAAATAAAATAAAAAATAAATAAAAATAAAAAAATTTGAATACTTATATAAATACATTTATAACATATATTATTGATATTGTAGTAAAAAAAATATTTTTTTATGTATTTTTTAATAAAATGCATTTAATTGCATATTCGTTTTCTGCATACAAATTTTTCAATATCAGAAGAAGAGAATAACAGGTGAATTAAGGAAACTATTTATAATCAAGATATTTTAAGAAAAAGTCAATAAAGCCCTTATTAAAAAATCCCTACAAGATATGATCATTAATTTACTATATAAAAAATAATATAAATTTAACACAAACACAAACAAAAAAAATACCGAAGAACAAATGAACAAATTATAAAGAATTTCTATCTTGTCTAGATAATCAAGACAAAAGTGAGATTATTAAATTTGAAGAGTTAGCCTTTATAAATTTTCTGACAACATAATTGAGGCGACATTTAAATAAACTCAAACCCCAGGGGATGAATACACGAGATCAACAAAAAAAAGAATACAATTTGAGATCTTTAACATAAATATGCATCTAAGTAGAAGAAAAACAACTTTATAAGACACAAACACACAGAGAGAGAGAGAGAGAGAGAGAGAGAGAGAGACGAACCGATTGATCGATCATGCGACAAGAGATGAAGAAGAAGAAGAGTCGCCGAGCAGTTGAAATAATTATGAAATGTCAAACTTGTGTTCGCGCTCGATTACGCCACTTGACATGGCCAATTAATCTCGGCTTAATTGGTTTGTGCCACAACAAAACAGACGATATTGATGTGCCTGTGCCTCTGATTTTGTCTTGTAAGATCTGTATATATATAAAAGTATATATATTTATATATACTTTTTTTTTGTTGTCTTGGCAAAATTTGTCATATTTACCGACGCCGCGGCTCCAACGAGCCTGTGATCGATATACACAATGTTGGAGCCTGAGCCAAGCTGATGCCACTTTGACGTGGATGTGTCTGCCTACGTGTGTGTGTGTGTGTGCGTGTGTGTGTGTGTTCAAGTTTTTGCTGGCAGGCTGGGACATTGAGTCTCTCTGGCGAACTGTGGCCAACGCCCGCCGCCGCTTGTAGACATTATATCAGATTCTTTAATTGCGTAAAACATTTTTGGATTCTTCACGTACGAAATTCCAAAACACCGTAGCTTGTTAAAATTCTTCTATCAATGAGCAGCCAAACGACAAAGACAACAAAATCAATGATCGCCAGCGCAGCACTCAAAAAAAAAAAGACAACAGGAGTGAAAGAGAGAGAGAGAGAGAGGGCGAGTGGGCGAGAGGGAGATGGAGCGAACACGAGCGTTTATGAAGTGGAACGCACGAAACGCCAATTAAGAAATTGACAAATTAAAGCCGAATGCTTTTTATAATCAAAACAGACAAAGCAAATAAGCAGCTGGAACCAGTCGGACAGACAACTTGGCCAACTTGGAGGTTGTTTTGTTAAACGACAAAAAAAAAACAATGTATTTATTTTAATTGTATGCTTTTTTGCATGCGCGAGCAGCTTGTTTAATTTGTTTTAAACGAAATATAAATAAATATAAATATGGCAATTATATTTGCATTTCTCGCGACAAACTTTCTTCGTCAGCTGTTGCCGTCCCATTTTGGCAGCCAATCGGCGGCAAATTAACGCAACGGCTTGTTACAGCCGCGTTTTACAATCTCAGCAAGTTTTTTTTATTTGTCGCTTTTGTTTTTTTTTTTTGTTTTTTTTTTGGGTTGCCAACGACAGCAATCAATCGATCAAGCGATCAAACGATCAAGCGATCAAACGAGCGAAAGCTGCACCGGTCATGTCAAAGTCCTTTTAGCCCGGCGGCGTTGGCAACAGGAGATGGCCAATCGATGGCCAATGATGGCTGCTGCCTGCATTCCGAAATGACAAAACAGTTAAAAAATAATTAATTGCGTTGCCTTAAATGGCCTAAAGCGGTTTGGCTTTTTGCCAACTGTTGCTGCTGCTGCTGCTGCTGCTGCATCGCTTGTTTGCAACCTGCAACAAAACAACAACAACAGCAACAACAACAAGTGGCTGCTGTTTCCTTCTCGTTGCCCATTTTGGCTTTTGTTTTTATTGCCCGCCTGGAGAGGCCATCGAGGCTACCGGGCAACAGCAGCAGCGGCCACTTTAGGGCTTATTAATGATGGATTCTCCTCAATTGTTGCGCAGCTTTTTTTTACCCCTTGGCGACGCTTTTATTGCGCAACGACAACAACAAAGTTGGCCAGGAAGAAGAAGAAGCAGAAGCAGAAGCCAAGTGCACGAATGTATGTCAACGGCAACAGTCCTGAATGACAAATGAACAAATGTTTTTTTTTCCTCTTCTTTATCAACTGCAACTGCAACTGGCGAGAGCTTTGTACTAAACGTTTTGGCAGCTTGGCGGCTAATTTGGGCCAAGTTGAGCATGATGGGGACGATGGCGATCGGGCCACGATATCGAAAGGGAAATTGATAACAGGCTACATTCTGAGATATCAATTTGGCTGACAAATTTCTATAGGCACATGAAAATAACATTTTGTTTTTATTTATAAAATTTTTTGCTGAAAAACTTGGCTAAAATATTACTAGAAACCAAATCAAAAATAATTGTCGTTAAATATATTTTAAAAATATATAAAAAAAATACCCTTAATTAACCAACCTTTCTGACTAGTGTAGAAATATATAAAAAGTAATAATAAAAATACATTTTACATTTTTCCATTTAAACCCCTCGCGAATCAGTTCCAGACAATTAATTGCATCATCATTAATATACTAGTATTATCAATTTTTTCTATACATGCCTTAGAAAATCATTATTAGTATATTAATAGAAATTTAGACAAATTCTTATTAATTTTAATATTAATTCTACATAAAATGGATTTTGCAGTGTAATTAATTTTTCGCCTTAATAAGCACATAATTCGTCTTATCAACGAAATGCTAGAAATATAAACATATATTATTTTTTATAATTGCTTAGCTATAAAACAAAATCACTTTCACTTTGGTTTAATTAAAAATTATTGTACAACATTTTTTAGATTGAACCTAAAACTTTTGTGCATATTTCGAGCTGTTAAAAGCGATTAAGATTAAATCTACCAAACAGAGAATTCCCCAATAAAAAAAACAATCTTGTTTTCAAGCACGCCCAATAAAAATCTCATATTTATCTAATAGACAATATAAATAAATCACGTTTCATGTCGCTTAGACAAACAAACTAATTTTCACTATTATTTAACAAATGAGCTACGATCAAATGACAACAAATACAGTCGCGATCACACGATCGTAAATTTGTGGAGATATCTGTAACGGTTTAACGAGCCAGTTTTAATAATTTGAGTTCCAAAATTGGCAGCCACCAAAGATGGTTAGACAAATGCAAAGGTTGGGGTTATTTATGCTTTGGGACCGGGTTCCCCAAATCGTAGCCAAAGCCCAACGCCATAAAGAGATTAGCGATCGCTAAAGAGAAACGACAAATCGAGAGAATTGAGAATTGAGAATGCATCGGCGATAAATCTCAATCAATAGGCGGACAACAATTGTCGTGGGCACCTTCGCATAATTAGAGATTGGGAATTCCATAAACACACCGGCTCTAAATTAGATTTACGAGTGTGGATGGAACGCAATTAAAATCAGCTTAATAATATCGTTTGCTTAAGTTGTACTCCGTTCAATATGAAGGCATTTGTGCATTTGTGAGCATGCGATAAATAAAGTGTGATAATAATTTTATGAAAGAGCCAGCGAGGTAACAAATCAATGCAATATAATACCCAGCGATCCAATAAAAAACGATTTACATTCATGAACATAAATCTTGTCTTGACCCAACAAAAAAAAAGAGAAGAAATTCTTTTTTTTTGGGACAGGCAACAATTTCATTATGAGCCATCAATGAATAGACTGAATGAGCTCAATGAATGAATGGAAGCGCGGCCTGGAGGACCTCACAATTGGATGCACGCATTTCGGGCGATTAGGTGTTAAACACACACGCACACACATACACAGTGTAATTTATGAGCTATAGAGACAAAAGGCTCCACTGTAAGAGAGAGGTTTCAATTAGAAGAGGTTGGAAAGGAATGGAACCTTGGTGGCCCTTTTGGCAGTCGAGTGCAATTCCTGCGCATGCGCCGCTGGACACTTGAATGATATTCTTAATTGCAACAGTCTGGCAACGGTCTGCGGGCAGTCTGGCAGCGCCACGGCGCCGACGAAAGCATTAAGTATTAAGTTTTATATAAGGCCTCGTCCGCTAATTAAGCTATGCTTGCCTGAGCCGCTGCGCTTCGATGGGAGTCCAATGAATTTTCCTTCCTTTGCCTCGAGCACCTTTCGACAAGTCATTCAGCTGTTAAATTTATTTAATGCGCTGCGCTGGGCTCGGCCATGTTGGCACTTGCTTTATTATTGATTTTTATTGCTTTGGCTGTTGTTGGCTGGCCAAAGGATTCCCAGGATCCCTTCGATCGATTCGGGCGACCTGCTGCGCCTTTGTTGCGACCCCTCGAAATTCCAAAGGACACATTTTGCTGCATGAATGGCAGGCAGTTCATTCATTTCGAGAGTTCCATTCAGTTGATCTATTGGGTGGGTGTGTCCGCAAGGATTACACTAATGCGTCTCTTGTCCTGCGCAACATTTTAATGTACTCGCCGCTGGCCTGACTCTGAGAGGATTTAATGAAGTTCCCATCAAGTTCAAGTGCTCCACGGTCGGCACAAATTCGCAAAAAGGATTTTCTACGACACAAGAATCCTTTCTTCTTTTCTTTCTTTTACATTTTCTTTTTATTTTCAAGAACCTCTCATCTTTTATGGCCGCATATTTTTCATGCCACAAAGTCAGGCACTTGAGCCGCTTCAAGTGCCTGTTGTCTATTCTCCTCGATTAGGTCCTTGCCGCCTTAAGCGTCTGTGTCTCGGCCGGGTCAAGTGCCCGCTGCGCAGGTGCGCGCACGAGCCGCTCGCCCTGACTTGGCGGTTTTTCCGGACTGATCCGCTTAATGCAAATCGCCTCATGCGCTTAACTCCTTGACTCTCGACTCGGCTCTTGGCTTAGTCCGCAGTTTGCGTTGGCCACGAATTGTACTTATGTACTTATTTTATAAATTAAATTTTAAATTTTATTTGGTTTGAGTTTTTAAAAAACTCTATTTTATTTTATTTCTATTAACAATTCTTTTATAGAAATATTGTTTATCATTCATAAAAAATGTGTTTTAATATAAATAAGTAAGACTTTAAGTTTTTGATATATCTTTAAAGATTGTGTAAAATCTTGACAGAACTTATTTTTTTAAATATTACCAAATTAATTTATACAAATTTTAATAAATATTAAAAATAAACAAAAATTTAATTTTGAAATAATTGCCTGCTTCGACTGCAACAGATATATGATTAAATCAAGTTAAATAGTATAATAATAATCATAAGTGACAACTACTAAAGAAAATGTACAAAATACTACTTTTAAAAGCATTGATAAATTTTCTCTATACAAATTAAATTAAAATTAACTAAATTATATACTTTAACAGATTTTTACATTTAGAAAAATTTTAATAAAATTTGATTTCTCTCTTATTTACAACCCATTGAAAAATCTATTGATTATTATGTTTGAAAGTTCAGTTAACGTCAAAATTTAGAATCATCCGATTTTATTTTTAAGCGATCAATATTAGTATAAAAATCAACTTTAAAAGAGGGTCAATTTTTTTATCTAAAATCATGCGAAATTTGAGGGAAAAAAAGACATGTAAACTTCCCAAATCCATACAAAGTACTCCTCCCGGATTTCAAACTCCAATAACTTTGCCAAAACTTATCCGATTTTGATGTTTGAGACTATTTTGATCATCGTTTGTACCCTTCCCTAATTCTACATTGAAAGATTCTTGATTTCTTTGTTTTTAATATTTTCGACTTTTTTCGGGAAAAAACACTGTACCTGGTGAAATTTAAAAAAAAAAATTTTGAAATATTTAGAATCCTCCGATTTCATTTTTAATCGATTGCTGGTATCAATACTAGTATAAAAATCAACTTTAAAAGTTTTTCTGAGGGGGTCAATTTTTTGTCAAAAATCATGCGAAATTTGAGAAAAAAAAAAGAGCTGTTGGTTAGGATTAAAAAACATTTATTTGAAGAAGGCTTAAGTTGTGGCGCCAGGAAAGATTAAAGATATTTAAGTAAATTAAAAAAAAAAGTCAAAATACATACATAATAAAGATGTGAGCAATTTAATAGCAGTATCTCATTTCACATCCCTTGAGACACGTCCTCTTTGAAAAGCTGCCTTTAGATAAGCTCAACATTTTACTGCTGCAGTATTCAGTTTTTAATAAAATAAAAGATCACATACTTAATCACATATAAATGAGATTCAAGTGCCTAACTTTTTTTCGATTGTATATTTGTTTTATAGCAATTACACTTATATTGACACATTTTTTTATTTGTGATCAATCACATATGAAATATATTGCAATGAATCGTGCTGTATACACAACGACGCAGCATTTCTCCAATAGATGATGCATCATCATGGGCATTACATGTCCTCCAGCTGGCGTCAAAATCAAGCGAAAATTAATACACTCACGCTAGGCTGTCAGCGGAGCTGTCTCATAAATACGCATGAGAGATCCATTCATTCAAGCAGCCAAGCTGCCATCATTTCAAAGGAAATTATTTGCCAAGTGACGTTGGAGTCGTTGGAGCTGTTGGAGCTGTTGGAGCTGTTGGAGTCGCTGCATCCGTTGAGCTTACGCAATCGACGCGGGCTCATTACGAGGGTAAAGCCAGGCATGGAGTCATGGCTGGCGCAGCTGGCAGCCAGAGCAGCAAATGGCAACTGCAACTTTTTGTGTGGCTTTTAATTAACGCTTTTGCACAATGCTTGTCTAATTACGCCTATGGTGCCATGACAACAACAACAACAACAACAACAACATCAACAAAAGCGACGGCGACTCGTACTAAATCATCAATATTGTCAGCAGCGACGACGACCACAATAAATGTGGCAACAGCAGCTGCTTGAGCCCAGCTATCCCTGCAGGATGAGCAACCAGACAGACAGACAGACAGACAGACAGACAAACAGACAACAATGACAACGACAACGATGACTACGATCATCGCATGGCAATTAGGCATTGGCAGCATTTGATGCATTATTAATTGAATTAAATTTACATTCAAATGCGCCAACTACACGTCCAAGTCGAAGCCAGGCTTAGGCCAACCTGATGAAGTCATACGCACTGCGTTGGCCAAAGAAGAAGCGTCTGCGACAACTAAACACAAATGCCAATTTAAAATGGCTGAAATAAATTGGCGGGCAACGCAAAATGGACTATCGTCAATTGAAAATCAATATGTCACATAAATTGGAAGGGAAATCAACGCCAGCAAAGTCGAAAAACGTAATCACAAAAGAAAAACCAGCGAGAGTTTTCTAAAACCGAAGATTGAATATACTTTTAAATGGATTTAATGTAGGCTACACTATACAATAATCAGAAGAGTTGGAAGTAAAGTCTGAGCCATATCCTGCTATGCGTTACAAAATTGATGATAAAATTAGAATACCCTGTGCAAGCGTATAAAAAAATGAAAGCCAATATGGACAACGGCCGAAAAGGTAAGTCGCAATGCGATTACTTTGCTATAATTCGTTGTTATTGTTGTTGTCGCTTGGGTTTTATTGGCCACTTTTGGCCACATCAGCGACAACGATGAGACAAGCGCGCTTCCTGCCTGCCAACAAACAAACCAACCAGCCAGAAAGCCAGAGAGCCATCCAGCCATGCAGGCTACCAGGTTTTGCGAGTAGTCCGATAGGATTCGAGCGACAACTTGCCATTATTATGCGCAAGCTGGCATTGCATTGTTGCTTTTGGTTATTCGAGTTGTTGTTGCAGCTGTTGTTGCCGGATTTGTCAGCGATCCTCAAAGTGATAAAAATTGCTCGTAAATCCTTAACGAGTGGAACTAACACGCGCTCGGCACCGTTCGCTCTGCTGTTCGTCCGCCCCCACTCACACACACCACATTTGTCTTTTTAGCGAACTCCTAAAACAACACACAACACACAACAAGCCAAATGAAACAATGGCCGATCCCGGCCAGTCCGCAATGGAAGCGCTCATCTCTTGATCTGCATTGTTAGCGGCCTCGAATGTGACTTCTGTTTGCATTCAGCATTCGCCGGCATTCGGCATGCGGGATTCGGGATTCGGCATTCAGTAGATCTCACACCAACGCTCCACTTTATGCATCTCAAACACCAAATTGACTCCATTAAATTCCAATTGTCCAATGTTCGTCTCTCTGTGGAATCCTCTTCTCCCTCTTCTTCTTTTTCTTGCTATTGCGTCTGGTTGCGGGTGTTGAGTGGCCAAGTTGAAGGTTATTATTGGATGTCGTTCACCGTTAAATTGCACGTTTCTTTAAGATCAAAACTTCTGATGCGACGATAAGTTTCTCAAAATTTGCATAGATTCCCCTATGATAAGAATAAGTGGAAGCGTCGTATGGACACACAAAGAATTATTTATTTTAAAAGAGCTTCTTTTTGTTTAAAGCATCTCTTATATATTTGCAAGGTCATTAAAAAAATTGGTATTTCAAATATTCGTATTCTTGACTGCTAGTTGACGTAGTTTGCATAGATAGATCAGCCATAAAAATTAAATTAAGATATCAGCAATTAACTTCCGCAGACTTTTAAGCTCTTACTGACATGATGGGCAATTAAAATTGACAAAAAAAAACACAAACCAAAATCTTTGATCGATGTCGAATATGAAATACACTTGCACTTAAATTAAATATACTATAAAAAATCAGTTGTCCAACACAATTTTTCCCATGCGAATTTTGTAATAATGGTACTATATGATATTAAACGAAGCGATTTATAATATCCATAAGACAGTTTAAAAAGGAAAACTCAGCTCGAATTCCAGTCTCTGGGTTTTTTTTGGGTCAGTTTTATTTAAGCGAATATTCTAATAGTCTTTTATATCCTACGCCTTAAGTACTTATAATATAATATATAATAATATAATAATACACACATTCAAGTATTTCATCAAGTCAAGATATTTCTAAAACACGAACCCGTCCCAAAAACAAGAAGCGAAAATTGTTTATGGAAATTTTTTAAGACATGTCTGCGAATAAAGACAACGTGTAAACAGAGTTTCATCGAGATAGCTTTTTAAGCTGTGCGACTAATTTGACTGATCATGAATAAATCTATATAGTTTATGAGATGAACAATCTCTCCTTTAATGGGCTGCGCATTTGGTGACAAATTTTAAATACCCTCTGCCTAGACAGATACGCATATATGTATATTTCAGACAAATATGTTGAGCTTTAGCCAAAGCCGAAGCTAACAGTAACTGAAAACGAGCTGACAATAAAATCAACAAATTTTTTTTGTATTTAACGATCGGCAAATTAACATACACACACACTCACAAACACATACTGTAAACGAGTTTCAGTGGCCACCGCCACCGCATGGTTGGCGACCACCCAGAAGCCCCCGCCGGGTTCGGGCGAGCTGCGGAGCGGTTCGGCCTGGGTAGGTGTTGACAGTTCGTTAGAATAATAACTACTTTAAAATAAAAGCCGGCATGCCGATAATTAATTAACAACGATTAATGACAGTGTTATCTAAGCGTATGACAAAACGCTGCCAAACAGCCGCCGGTGGCTCGCTTGAGTTCAGTTGAGTTCATGCGTGGCTCCGCCAACACCAACACCACAGCTGGGGGCGTGCCAATTGCTGGCTGCTGGTTTTTTTTTTTTGTAGTTTTTAGCCAACTGTTGCGCGTAATTTGCAAGCGATTTGATAAACGTCTCTATTGCCAACGGCTGCTGCAGTTAAACAGTTAAGCGACAACCAATCGAATCGACAGGCGTCGTTTGCAGCCACCGTGAAAACTAACGGCGGCTGCTTTGAACTACTTTGGCGTTGGTTATTTGTTCTTTGGTGGTTGTGACAATATTTAAAATACAGTAAATCCTTTTAATACGTTATGTCACATGGCTAACCCCCACATTTGTTTGCCAGACAGCTTCTTGTTTGTTTTGTTTTGAGAGTCTGTTGTTATTTTTTTTTTTTCATTTTTGTTTTTACCACACTAGAAAACTTCACTTCGTTCCGGGCGCATAATTAATGTGCGCAGCGACCCGCTTCGGGGCCAGCGATCCTTAAGTAGGGTGCGTCCCCTCCTCATACACATAATTACGTTGTTTCATTAACAGCATTAGTAGCCATCATATTTCACTCTCGCCGACTCTCAATGCAGCACTTGAGGTGCGTCTCTTTCTCTCTGCCTGCTCGCTTTCTCTGGTCTCTTGATTTATTGCCATTAACAGATCGCTTAAATGCCATTTACTGGGTGGCAACTAGAGATGTGCCGGCTATTTTATTTACAAATGCCACTCGGCTTAGCTTATTGTTAACAAGGAAGTTACTTAACCACGCACTCGTGTACCACGCGCACTTTACAAACAATCGAAAACTAATCGATAGGAATTCAACTTTGTCAGCGAGTGTTGAAAAGTTATGCAAATATTTGTTACAGCATCGTGTAACGTAGCGATGACATAAAGTATTTTCACATGTAACATTTGCAGCTTTCATCTGCAATGCGTATGCTTCATATAAAAAATTGGAATCGAGAAGTGGTTAACGTTAGCTCGTGGAATACTCAATTGGGTAACACAGAGCATTGCACCAAAAGTGATAAGCCAACGTTTGTAGAAAATGTATTATATAATATCAAATCCAGGAAATTGGGTTCCCTAGTAACAGATGTTCCAGTTCAATATGCAATAATATGTACTTATGTATGTTTATATACATATATTAGGTTTAATCTTTCAATTGCAATTAGAATTTGTTATATCACCTGGGTGCGATCTCAGCTAGAACAAGGTTATCACATAATAGCTTAATCATCTCGAACTACCTATCACGACTGAGTCACGGCACGCGCACATCTCTAGCGTGCTGTTATGGATTATTAATGTAATGGGTTGCGCACGGGCATATGACGGAGCATTGATCATGCTCGCCGAAGTGGCTGCGACACAAACTGACTAATGCAATCTCAAGTATGTGCGATGAGCCGGCGGCAGGAGGGGGTGCAAGAGTGAGAGCGAGATTGAGAGCTTCAACATGTGGCATTTAAACTGAAAGAAAAAACAAAACGAATCACCCTCCCTCGCAGAGTGATGCGGCCTGTCGAATTTATGTGCAGCGGCATGTTGCCATTGGCTTGCCGCTTGGTGGCAAGTTCTCGCACGCATTTAAATACCTAATAAAAGTTACACTTGAAAATTAATGAGCAGCGTTTTAAGGCAACATTTATGGAACACGACAAAGTGACAACACTTGAATTAAGTTGTTCTGTTCGCCGTTTCCCCCATCGCTGTTGCCCCTCAACTAGCTGCTGCCTCTGCCGCTACTGCTGCTGGCTGCCTTTCAGATGTCACTTTGTGGCATTGCCATTGCCATTCCGCGCCCGCTGCTGCGACTGCGTCGCGCTGAGATTTCATTTTAGTTGGTGTAATAAATTTTGTGGTTTAATGGGGCGGGCGTTTGTCGACGTCAGCCGCATTGGCAATGGCCGGGGGAAACGGCAGCAGCAGCGGCTGCGACAGCGACAGCGGCGTCGGCATGACTCTGAAGTTTCACTTTGATATTCGAGCGTCTATTAATGAAAACGTTTCCAAGTGCCGGCCGCCGTTTGCCTGCCCAGCGATTGGGGCGCACTTTCTTGGCCTACTCGTATTTTATAGGCCACGGTTCCATTTTTTAATGCACTCGAACGACTCGCTTAGCCAAACACATAAACGACGCTATTAAAGTGACAAAAATTGACACTAATCATGCTCGGCTGCCAAGCAAAAGGGTGGCCGCCCATTCGTTGGGACGATGGGGCGAGTTGCCCGACCGGTGTAGGGGCGGCAGCGACGTTTTGTAGCCCTGTCATGTATCAGTCTGGTAATAATTTATGTATCAACACCCAACAGATCGTTTATGCCTTGCAGCCTACATGCAGCTGCGAGCAAAAAGTGTGCACACACGAAAATAAGTTAAAAGCAAAAAATCAAAGAGTCTGACAACTATATTATACACACACATATCTAACGATATTTAAAAATACCGCATTCAGAGATACCTTTTACTATCCCAACAATTGTGTAAACAAATAAAATTGTTATCATTATATTCAAATCAGATCGCATTTAAATATTTATACTAAGCTGAATGCCTTCAAATATCAAATACCTGAATGTTTTGTTGCACCTTGAATTTTTTTTATCTTTTTGTGAATGTTCCATAAGCTGAGCTAAACTGAATGCTATCAATTCCAAAACAAGACACTAGCCGGGCGCAGGCAGCATCGGCACAGTCCAACACCATCGCTAAACGCAGCAAAGTAAATTGTTCGATTAATTGGATTTTAACAGCGACAAGTAATCGCCAGGCCAGGACAACAGCAAAAAAAAAAAAAGTGAACACCAGAAATAAAAAAATTGCAGCATTCCCCAGCAACAGGCACAGTGAACATGAACTCTTGTTTGCCGTGGCAGCAAAACGAAATAGAGATGAATTTACAGCTACAAATCGCTTGATCAGTCGAACGTTTTAGCCACGTCTAATTGTCAGTCAGTCAAGCTGGCAACGTCAAGCGCAGTCGCTGCAGAAAGAGACGGCTTCAACTTCGAAAACCAGCAGCAAAAAGAGGCCCCAAAGTTGAATTTTTATTGTTGTCACAGCAATTTCAATTGGTTCGATGAGCATTCCAGCATTGCACGCGGCCAACTAGCGGAGAGAATCATGGCAACAAAAATAAACAATACAAGTAAAATGAAAATAATAACAATAAAAAAACCAGCAAAAAAAAAACACAAAAAACAGGCTTAGACGAGCAAAGACAACGTTGGAGCACAGCTCCATCATTGATATTATGTCGCGAGGCAGACGATTAATGATTGCCAAGGTGAAGATCTCATCGACAGGCAGTTGCCTATAGGTATGTAAGCAAGCAAACAAACATACATACATATATGTATGTATGTACGTATATATATATATTTGTGTATTGCTGACTTTTTGTCCCACTGCTCAATGTCAGTCATGCAGTCAGTTCGTCAGTTTGTCAGCCTTGCCAGTCCCAGGCAGCAATAGCTGCAGCCACAGTCTCTGCCCGCTCTTCGACACTTGGTATTTATGCCAATTAGTATGAAATTTCTTACGTGCCTACAGACAGCGCAGTTCCAGCTTCAGCTCCAGCTCCAACTCTAAGTCTCGTCCACATCACACAGCCTCTCCTGCTTCTTGAGCTTGTTCTGCTTCTTCTTCTTTAGCTGCTGCAGCAGCTTCCGCTTAAACTGGTCCAGTTCCATTTCACGATTTCACCCTAATACGATAACTCCTGCTGCTCACTGACATTGTCTCTGGCCAAAGTGGCCTTAGCGCCATTTTTGTCGCGCTTTGTCGCTTGGCGCTTCTGTCTTGGCCTAATCAGTTTGCTCGCATCGCCAACGACCAAAAATATTTTGTTTTTAATTTGCTGTTCTGCCTTTGGCCTGGGCACACTTTACCAAACAGTGTGTGCATATGAGTTATAAATTAAATTGTGAAATTTTATTACTTATAAATCTATTTGTTGTATAAACACATTTATATTCTATATACAACTTAATTAATACAACTATAATTATAATGTTATTTTAATAAGCTTCACTTTTTTATTTTCTTTAATTTTGTATAGTGTATTTAGTATTCTACTTGCCTTCCGCCAGCATCTTCTATGAACATATGTATACACTTAATCCTAACAGTTGTACATAGATAAAACTCAACAATACAATCTTAAATTAAGGATATGAAATGATAGTAAAATTTGTTTCTATTTGATCAGATTATAATTCATTCAGTAGATAAACAAACTTTAGTAAAATGTGTTATTTAAATAAATTCACTTGTACTTTGAGTGTGTACATATGTATATAATTATTGCTAAGCTTTAATAACAGTGTGTACTAGCCCTTCAATATACTAAATAATTTTAATTTCTTTCTTTAAGCAATTCTTTTAATTTTCTTTAGTCCGTCAATTGTTGTTGAGCAGACCGACAAATTTCGAACGATTTTCCGCCCAGCTAGTGGTGTTCTCCCACTCTGGCGGCTCGTTAGGCGGCGGCGGCTTCAATAATTGAGCAATTATTCATTCAAATGGATTGCCAATTTCGCAGGCCAGCCTACGAAGACACGACGGGGCCGGCCCCAATGCCAGAGCCAATTTAGCCAACATCGCAACGCATCGCATCGCATCGAACTGCAATTGCGATTGCAATTATAAAACAATCACTTGTCCGGCTAGGCGGCTCCCGGTCGCCACCTTAACGGCTGCCCATTATTTTGGGGCGGCGGCCACGCAAATTGTGCTTACTTAATAAGTCGTACAACCTGCTAATGTGAGCAATTTACCAAAGGAACGCGCTGCGCCAGCTACCGTGGCCAGGCCCAGGCCCAGGCCGAGGCACATGCACATGTCTGGCCCGGTTCGGCCCGGCTTGGCCTGGCCTGGTCTAAACTGCGGGCCGTCCTCGCGCATGCGCAAACGCGATTGCAATCAGCAGTAGCAGTAGCCAGGCACAAGGACAGAGACAGGAACCGGGACCAGGTCGAGACCGAACGCCGACCGAGTGTGTGAGTGCGCACAATGAAAAGGTGCGAGCTTAAAGAATTTATGGGCCAGCTTGAGACGTCGATAAGCTGCCAGGGTATTCGCAGCAGCAGCAGCAGCAGCACGAAAAACAAAGTCGCTTGGACAGCGCACCTAATTATTATAAATAAACCAATCGAACAATAAAGATCTGCTGGCCAACTTTCCACGAACTGTGCGCAGTTGCCCATAAGAACTTAATCGCAAATGAGATTCAGAGCTGCCCATTGGAGCTAAAGCTGCAGCTCAGACTGGCACCGAGACAGAGATGGAGACAGCGAGGAAGACGGAGACGGCGACTACGACTGAAACTGGCAACGCCATCGATAACACAATCGATGATGAGGCAGTTGCAATTGCCCCAAAAAGCCTGGCTAACAAGCGCTTGCCACGGTGACGAGGCAGCGGTCCGCTGGATTAATCGCTGACATGGCCCATGGACTGCAGACCCGAACCGAGCCCCAGATAACGCGCTGACGTAGTTAAACATATTGTAATTGCTGGGCTGAGATCTGCTGCCGTTTGCCAAAACGGGTTTCGCAATGGAGCTGTGCCTCGACCTGGAGCCTGGCAGCCTGCTCATTGTTTGCCCTGGCCGCAGTATCTCGGGCTTAGCATCAGATTACCACTCTATGTGCAGACAAAGCCGCAGCAGCAGCAGCAGCAACGGCATCAACGGCAGCGACGGCAGCAGGGCAATCAATAAGTGGAAGGCGTCGCGATGTTGTCGTCGTCCTCGTTGTTTCGGCCTTTGATTTTTGTGGATCAGGCTCGGTTCAGCACAGTAGCCGGTCGATAATTTGCTGCGGCATTCCAAGTGTATGTCTCCTTATCCTGCATGTCAATCAAGCTCCTAATTATTCTCTGAATGCAAAAGATAATTGGCGTTTCGGGTGCCACGGTCCCCAATATCAATTTCAATACACAATTTATACGAGAGCGCCCGATCATGGATCCCGTACCCGTGACAGTTGTGCGGCAATTATGACAAACAATAAGGCCCTGCGGAGCAATAGCCATAAAGTCGCATCACTCGCAGCCGGACGGACGCTTAATCAACACAACTAAAATCCAATTAAGTCCATAAGGAGCAGCCACTAATAACTAACCAGCTCAATAAGAATAAACATCTAAACACAATGTATCGAAACATTTATGCTCTTATTGGAATTTAATGCCAGTAAAAAAGTGATTAACTATTAGTAGTATAAAGTTATATATACTATATAATATTTAATCGCTGCATTAACTAATCGAAACCTTCATTCAAGTAAGGAACTTTAGGATGTGTCCATTAAATAGATATAACAATATAGTAGATAGCTTGTTTAAATGTACCCTGTATTTTTAGGACATTTTATTAAAGCATATCTGTTACATATAATTGATAATAAGAAGTAAATAAAAATTTGCAAAATTTTACCAAGCTATACACCAAATAAGGCTTTATAATTTAACAAATAATTTTGCATCATAACTAACTAACAATGAAGATAAAAAAATTTTGAAATTCATCTCTACCTTAATAATGGTTCTTTAACTTAAAAATTTATTTTTATAAAAGCATATAAATTATCATAGTGATAATAAAAAAAATGAACCAAAAAATACTTTATTTTAAAATTATATTATGAAATAAAAATCTATCTAAATGTAATATCATTTATATAATATATTAGACATATATTAAGTAGACCTCTGTTAACTGGGAACATCCTTTGTCTAGGTTGATTTTATATGATAATAAATGTATTAAGAGTGATATATTAAATTGATTAATTTTAAACAAGCTGTTCAAACTAGTTATAATGCTTCCTAATAAATAAATTGTTTTTATTGATACCCTCCCTGGTTATTTTATTTAAAATTTATCGTCGCTTTAAATACATATTTATGCATTTCAATTTAATTACTCATACGGTCTTTAAACTAAAGCATTAATTCATGTTTTTCTTCTCCAAGTACATGAAGAATATCTTTATGCCACTTAAGTGCAGGCTTAGACTCCAAATGAAGCGCTTTATTTAGTTTAACACAAACATAATCATAAAGTCTATATGCCAACAACTAGAGCAGAGCAGCCACAGAAGCCGCAGCAGAAGTTGCAGCAGCAGCAGCCGCGGAAGCTGCAGCAGCAGCAACAGCAGAAGCAGCAGTGTGAGCGGCAGCTAATTCGTTTGGCGTCCCAGCAGGTTGCCAGTCGTCGGGCTATCTATGAGTGGTAATCACGCTGAGAACGCGTTGCACTCGTTCACATTCACATGCGCATATGGTTAAAGGTATACGAGTGTGTGTGTGTCTGTGTGTGTGTATGTCTTAGTCCTGGCAATTCGGCGAAGTGCAGTCGGCGATCACAGCGCATAGCTTTAAGTGTAATGAAATCACACATAGACAGGCCCACTGAGATAGAGATAGAGCCCCGTTTATTGAGAGGGGCAGGGGCAGGGGCAGGGGCAGAGGGTAGGCGGCAGTGGCAGTGGCAGTGTAGGGGGCACGATCGACACTTTGTTCGTTACTTTTGCAGTTGTGTAAAACGATTGGCGCGTTAATCAACGTACAAATTTCCTACTTATATGGCCAGCGAATTAAATCGTTCCCTCGAGATCGCTGGCTGGCCATTTGGCTGTTTGGCTGTTTGGCCAGGTTGCCAGCCATTGACAGCTGGCGATTAGAACTGGAGCGATAAATTATACAATTGCCATGCGTGAGAGCTGAGCGAACGGCGGCCAGCACAGGAACAGGTCCCCCAGCTCATCGCCTCTGACAATTACACTGATTATATTAAATATATGAGGCCCATATATGGGCCACAGTCAAGCTGCCATGGGAGTGTTAACTGTTTGCCTTCATGGCCGCAAAGAAAATGCAATTTGCTGTAATGCAATTTGCTGCCCCGCAAACTATGCACCACAAAACGAAAAAAAAACTATGTAAATTACCTTCAGCTAGCCACAAGAAAACAAAAAAAAAAAAAAAAACAAATGAAACCCTGCATATTTGTTTGTTGTTTGCTGAGAAACGACGAAAAATCAATTAAGTTGGCGCTGAACCTTTTGAGCTAAGCACTAAACAATTGCGCATAATTACGGACGGGCTCCAACTGCATTGCCTCAATTTGTGCATTTGCATACAAGTAACCAAACAACAACAACAACAACAAACAGAACAGAAATCCAAGTTCTTGGCGTAAAAAGTTAATGACCTCACAGTCGGAAAAATACACCCAGAGCACATTCAATTCCACACAATTTTCTTTGAATGAATGTTAACGATTCATGCCAGAGCTAAGTAGATTCCACAAAATACAGGATTGAGGACTGGGGATTGACGATTGATGGGTGAAAGCGCAGTCACGCGAGAGTTCAGTTTACACCACAGCAACTTTTCTCTTACTCAATATATGTTACAAAAAAAAAACAACAAACAAGTTGAAACTTTACATATAAAATTATAATACAATTGACAATACAAATATATTGACAGTAAAAATATCTGATATATATTATCTTATGTAATAGAAAACAAACTCTATTTTCTACTTACATTTTACCAGAAAAAATAAGCTGATAAGAAAAGTGAGATTTTATATCTATCTATGCCTATATAAATTCATTTGAATAGCTTTATATGAATATTCCTTTTAAATTCACATACTTTCAGACTGTTTCTACTTTAGTTGTTCTTTTTTAGCCATCAAGCAATTTATTCAATGCATGCGCATTGAATTGTTGCGAAAGAATTTCTTGCAAAAGCAATAATAAAATCGTACTTTATAGCGAGTCCTGAAGAATGTACATGAGAAATGCGGGCATAGCAATAACATAAATGGGTTTTGGAGTTTGGATTTTGAAGTAGGCGAGTTTTAGCTAACATTTTAGAGTTCACATTCAAATCGGTATAAATTTTAAGTACTTCAAAACAAAAACCCGAATGAAAAAGCTGTGAAAGTTTTGCTGCTTGTGTTGAACTGTGTTGCAGTATTGATTTGAATTTCATTGTGTGTACGCGCCAAATGAAGCAGTCAGCTGATTACCACACTGGCAACACCGAAACCTGTGTTAACAGTGCTGTAAGTCGACTGTTATCCATCGATATTTGTATCGGTGCGAGTTAAAATATCGAAAGAAACGCTCGCGAAACCAACGAAAGAAGGAAGGCAGAGAAAAAACAATAGTTCCAATAAAATTGTGAAAAACTTATACGCTCACGTTAAACTCGTCGTAGAAAACAATCGTAAGTAGTGTGCCAGATCAAAGTGAGCGGCACCGAACGTAGATTAGCGTGCGCAATCGTTCTAAACCCTCGACGTTTACCTTCACAACCTACGTCGCTGTCAACACCTGCCGTCCCCTTCCCCTACCAATAAATATATATTTTTGACGCACACCACAACGTACCAAAAAAACACCAACAAACACCAATAACACTTGCACACGATTCTTTTCGCTTTGCGAAACCCAAGACGAAGGCCAACGCCAGCCGATTAACCAAGCAGCCGAGCAAGCAACCAAAACACAAAACACAGCAACGAAAACAGCAACAACAAAAACAACAAATGCGTGCGGCGCTCAAAAGTTGATGTAGATTTAAGTGAATCGCCAAGCAGCAGCAGTAGCAGCAGCAACAGCAACAAACGCAATTTGCCAAGTCACGACGCGTCAGCTTTAGTTCGACAGCTCAACGATGTCCGTGCGGACGCAGGTGCTCGGTTTGGTGGACGTCATGATGCGTGTGCCGCCCATTATCGTCATCGATGAGATACTCAAAATAGGCATGGGCGTGCCCACGCATCTAAGCTCGAACAGAGTCTCCAGCACGAGCACAGTGTCAACTGCAGCAGAATCTGGCCAAAGCGACACAACAGACACATTTGCCAGCATCAGAGCGTTCTTTGGCATGGGCGAGGAAAACGCCATCACCCCCAGCAACAGCACCCAGGCAATGCTGGAACACACCATCGAGAATGCATCGAAATCAGCGCAAGCGGGCGGGATGCTTAGCAGTAATTTCAACTCGCTTATGGATGAGCTGGCCACCGATGGGATGCTCGCCAATATACTGAATATAACGACAGTAAAGTTCGTCGTATGTTTACTAGGTGAGCTGACCGCAGCCGCTTATCGCGGCTATTGCTACACGTTTGTTTGTACTTTAAACCTTGTCTGGTTCAATTTGCAGGTTTCTTGTGCGCCGCTTGCATTTTCATGCTATGGACGCGGCACTTGGTGATGGTGTACTTGTTTTTAACCTCGCTGGGACTTACGTTTCTCTCCTACTGGTCGAATGTCAGTGCACTCGAGCTGATGGCACACAGTCCGTGTATACTGGAGGATCTGTTGTCCATGAATACGACCGGACTGCTCGATTCGGGCGGAGTCATAATGTCGCTGGCTCCACATATCATAGCGCAATGGTTTATGGGCATGCTCTTCGCCTATATACACCTGGGTCCGCGCTTTGCGCTACTCCAGAAAGCCATGCCTTTTATATTTACTAGTCCAATTCTGCTTGCCATGTTGCCGCTCTCACCTAACATTGTGGACAAGCTGCCCGTTATTGCGGGCCTTACACCCATAATTCTGACCAAAATCACGCTAATGCACAATGCCATGGAGGCCAGCCGAACGGTGTACAATGGTTACCAATACGCAATGAATTTCGTGTCCAACTTTGGACTCTCAGCGCTCATCGAAAACGAATGGCAGCGTCTAAATGTGCCCAACGTGCTGCGTCTGTTTTGGACCCTCAGGTATGTAGATAACAATAAGCAGTGCTTACCGTAGATAAATACGTTATTAGAAATTATTTCAAAATGCATTTTAAACAAATTGTATCTTACGTGGCCTCTAATAATCAAAATCAACAATTTTACTATCGCTTTTTAATTTTGAAAATGAGATATAAAAGTTATTTTTGGCCAATCTAAGATAATTAAGTACTAAAAGTGAGACGCTAGATAATCGAACAGACGATCTGCTAAAGTATAAGTAATGAATTAAAATACTTTGCCTGTGCCAAAAGAATGCAACGAACAAAACTAACTGACATTAATTTAATAACTCAATAAACCCATATATCAATATACCACTATTTTGTATAAACAATATAAACTAAAAGCAATATCTTATCTGGTTCCGCAGAATTTTACAGGGCGGCTACTCTCTGATATCAGCCGAAAGGGATATGCCCTTGCAAGTGTTGCCGGCAATTGAGAAGCTGCTCGTTGATGGTTGTGACACGCTGACCGCTGTGCTGGGCATGACTGGCGTCATCTCGATGATATGCCATTATATAGGACGCGGCTTTCAGTGGTATTTGCTGACCTACGACAATGACGAAGAGAAGTCGCTGGGCACCGTTTCGGCGGTGCTCTTTTACATACTGGCACTGCAAACTGGACTCACGTCTCTGTCGCCGGACAAACGCTTTGTGCGCCTGTGCCGCAATCTGTGCCTGCTGGTCACAGCTCTGCTGCACTTCCTCCACAACATCGTGTCGCCCATATTGATGTCGCTGAGTGCAGCCCGGAATCCGTCGCGCAAACGTCACGTGCGCGCCCTGTCCGTTTGCGCCTTTCTCATATTCATGCCCGTCGGGCTGCTCTACTATTTGTGGACACATCACTCGCCCTCCACTTGGCTGCTGGCAGTGACCGCCTTTTCCGTGGAAGTTATTGTCAAAGTAAGTGTTACCCCAGTTATACAAATAAACACAATCTAATATATTCTTTATGGCAGGTGCTTGTGTCGCTGGCCACCTATACTCTCTTCCTGCTGGACGCTCGTCGCCAGTTCTTCTGGGAGAGACTGGATGATTATCTGTACTATGTGCGTGCCTTTGGCAATTCGGTGGAGTTTTGCTTTGGCATACTGCTCTTTATAAACGGCGCCTGGATATTGGTCTTTGAATCCGGTAAGTGCACTAGTATTAGTTGTCCACGTCGTCAAATTACATTCAACACGACATCCGCAACATAAAGCATTAAAAATTATTATTTATTCATATTAAATTCATGTGAGTTTTGTGTGTGCTTCTGTCCAGCTTTTTTGTTCCGTGTGCATGTAATTTTATTATTTGGTTGATTTTGTGTATCGATAACTATAACTTGATAGCCCAAAATGCTACAGGCGGCGCCATCAGGGCAATCATGATGTGCATTCATGCCTACTTCAATATTTGGTGCGAGGCACGCGCTGGCTGGTCGGTCTTCATGAAGCGACGCTCGGCGGTCCACAAGATATCAGCCCTTCCCGAAGCCACTCCTGCTCAACTACAGGCCTTTGATGATGTCTGCGCCATATGCTATCAAGTGAGTTCCACAGCTTGTGAATAGTCCTTTAATGCAGTCCAAAACAACTCACAACTTATTGCTTGCAGGAAATGTACTCGGCCAAGATTACGCGTTGTCGTCACTTCTTCCATGGCGTTTGCCTGCGCAAGTGGCTCTATGTGCAGGATCGCTGCCCGCTGTGCCATGAGATTATGATGTACACTGACAAGGCTGACGACAATGCTCCAGATGCTGACCCAGCGGCAGCGGCTGCTCCAGCCGAACAACCCATTCGCTTATATCCAAGAGACGTACGTAAAAATTGTTGAACTGTGTCCACTTGTTGCTTTATTGAAAACACATTTACTTTCCCACTCAGGACGGAAACGATGCTCCAGCGCCGCGGCGCACCCCGGAACGCGCTGCAGAAATAGCTCCAGAGGAAGGCGCAGCAGCGGCCGCATTGGCCAACATTGACAATGCGATAGCCAATTTGGCTGTTGAGGCGGCTGCAATTGCAGCTGAGACAAGAGCCGCCGTGGCAGCTAGCACCAGCAACAGCAGCAGTGGCAGCAGCAACAGCAATGCTAGCTATATGACAGCATCGGGTCAGCAGCCGCCATCGACAGCTACATCGGCGGCCGCTGTCGCAACAGCTGCGGCCAGCAATACGACGCACATATTTCGTATGTCACAGGAGCAGCAGTGAATCGTAACGTTATCTTTAATCTTAATCATACCAGATGTAAACTGTTTAACGTGTTAGTGTACTTATGTAAAAAAGCGAAATGCCTAAGCAAAACCTATGACCTGCTTAATGAACGTTTCGGGGAACCTATTCCTATGCACACACACAGCACTTGATCCTCATATGCACACGCACACTCACACACACACACACACACATACATACACGTATTCATACACATACGCACTGATATCCAATCCAAAGGCGCGTTGATTTGTTAAGCTTCGTTTCCACACTTAATTAAATTATATATCATGCATATAAGTACACATACCTATAGAGATGACCGTGCTGAGCGAAACGTGATTTCAATCGGAGATCTTTGTACATTTAGTTTATGGTAAAAAGTTGACCCAAAAATGTTGAAAAGGTTAGTTTTTAAGTTTACAGTAAAGTGGTGTTAAAACAAAAAAGAAAATAAGCAACAGCAGAAAGTTAATGCGGTGAAGTCTGAGAATGATTTAATCAAGTACCATCTAAAAAAAAAAAAACTAGTTATCAAATCGCAAGTTAATTTTGTAATGTATATGAAATTAAAATTAGCAAATCCTGTTTTCTAATTACTTATTTAATTTAATTTAATTAAACGAAAGAAAAGCGAAAAAAATACAGAAAAATACAGTACAATGTGTAAACAAAAACAATTGCAGCGTCTTTTGACTAGACAACAAAATTTAACATGGAGCTTGTGTGGAACTCTTGTGGAAGAATCCTGTTTGCGGTTTTGTTAAGTTTACTTTTAGTTAAATTTGCACATATTTGGTTTAGTTTTTGGAGGGAGAGCTATTTGGATAAAAACGTGTAACGCAGCTTATGTATAAAAATTTAGCGATTTGTATAAAACTTGTACATAGAACATATGCATATGTAACTTAATCTCAATTATTTTGTAATGCAACATGTTAACCAAAATACAAATTGCCTTAAACCGAACCAATCTATCAATCCATTGAATATGCTTCCCGATCCAGTTCGATATGAAAAACTCTAGGATACAACAACAGTTTAACATAAAACAACATTTAAAAACGTGTGCGAAGAATTTGCCGCTCGCTTTTTAGTTGAAAACCAAGTCGTTATAGTTGCGCAACAGATGGTAAGGCGAGACGCGGCAGCAGGTGGTGGTGCGCACCACGGTGATCCGATCGGCGCGCTCAAAGTTGGCCTTAACCGTTTCATAATAACGACCATCACTGCGGAGTACAAAAACAGAAACCTGTCAAAAATGGTTCGTTTGAAAAACTGTTGGCATTGCCGAACTCACCTGAGGACCATGCAGCGCAGCTTGAGGCACTTGACGCGCAGTATATCGATCGCCTTCTGGCTCTTGTCGGAGAAACGCAAGTTGTCCGGATCCCAGCGCAGCTCCAGGCGCTCCAAATTGCCACAGTTGGAGGCGATGGTGTCCATCAGCTGATCGACGTGTATATTGACGCCCAGTTTCTCAGCTGTGCCCATGACGATTATTCTACAGAAGAACAAATCAATTAATTAATAATCCTTTCTGGTCGCTCCGCTTTGCTTACTTGCAGTTGCCCAGCACGGGCAGTATGCTCATCCAGAGCTGATCGGTTATGTGCGGCATGCCGGACAGGCTGCAGGCGCTCAGTTGATGGCCGTGGCGCTGCAGAAACTTCAGCATGCCCTCGTCTGTGATGTTATCCGAGGAGTCCAAGTCCAGGGAGTTGAGGGATCTGCAAGTATTAAAGCTGATTAACTGATCTCTGCAAAGCATGTTTAGGCTAATTATGACCTGGTGTTGCCCTGCTCCATCCATTGCTTCAATACGGTATCGTTGAATCCATTGATTTGGCCGGCAGACAGGAACTTGAGATTGGGTATGCGCGTCAGCATGTCCACCAGGCACTCGCTGGTCAAATCGGTGGCCGTTATGTCCAGCTCCTGCAGCGCACACTTGTCCCACTCCACCTGCATAACAAACTCCGATTTCAAGCTGGTGCCGTTCATCAGCAGGCAGGTCAGGCGCTTGGAACGCTGCACCAGCGTCTTCAGCGTAGAGCCGGTGACCTTATTGCAGAAGTTGACTGCCAGGCACTCCAGCTGTATACAATTGGAGCTGAAGGCATCAATGTGCGAGTCGTCTATGAAATTGATGCCATATAAGTTGATCACACGCAAATTGGGTGTGGCCGATTTGAGTTTGTGCACATTGATGACCTCATAGATCTCCTCCTCCTCTTCCTCGCACTTCTCGTAGGTGCCCACCAAATGGAGCACCTCCAGGCCATTGATAAAGTTGTAGATCTTGCGCATGAAACCCTCCATGAAGATCACCTCCGACAGGCAGATGCACATGTAGCGCAGCTTGGTGGGAAAAGCCTGCATCTCGCTGAAATCGTGCAATTGCATGGCTGCCAAAGCATGAAAAGATTGTTTGTTTGTTTAGCTCACCCATTAGATTATTCACTGTACTCACCCGTTGAGAAGTCCAGCAGCATGTGTGTTAGATTTGGACACTTGGCCGACAGTTCGTGGAGCACAGTGTGCGTAATCAGCTCGATGGGCAGCTCAATGTAGCGCAGCGTCGGGCCGAATCTCACCGAAATCAGGGAGAGCAGCATCTCCAGGGAGCCCACGTGCAGGCCAGAGACCTCCGGTCGCAGCGACACATTCTTCCACAGGCGCGTATCGTAGGCGATCTTCCGCCAGCGCCGACAGATGCGGGCCAGACGACAAATCTCCCGATGCGATAGATACGAAAATATGTGCAGCAGCACCTTGTCGGGCAGCTTCTCAATAGTCTGCAAGAGAGTGGTTCACAATATATATAAATACTATACATATAAATATATATATATTTATTTAGCTGATCACTGCGTGGTGTCTTATTAAAGTAACTACCGTATCGGCGAAGGGACTGCGCATGGTGCCATCGGATAGATACACCTGGGAGGCCTCCACAGCCAGCTGGCCCCAGATATCGGTAGAGATGTCCATTGTTCTCTATGGCACTATATGCTCAGCTTATATAAACGATATAGATTGGCGATTGGTGCGAACGATACGCGCGTTGCCGAGCACCTTCAACGTTCGTCTGAATTAGCCGCAGCTACTTGGCTACTTGGCGCTACTGTGAGGAATCTCCAAAATGGCCCACAAACATTTGACACACTCGCAGGCAGGCAGCCAGGCAGCCAGTCAGCGGCAGCTAAGAGAAACGCAAAAGCGTTCAGATCGATCCTATTTATAGCTGAGCGCTAGTAATGTTCAGAGCGGCCAAGAATTTCTAGTGCATGTCGCTGCTGTTTGGTGGTCAGAAGAGAGCAAAACTCTGGGCCTGCTAAACAGCTGTTTATCTGTCGGACGGAACAGCATATACATATCTATATTCACCCATACATACACAGAGTGTGTATATAAGCCTTATATACAATATGTTTATATGCATCGCGATTCTACGCAATCGTTTTGATTTGTTTTGTTTACTGCATGCGAAGGGGAATTTTCTTGGCGGTACTCACCAGACGCGTTTTGGCCGCCGCATTCAGATCATCTCGTCCAATCGCCTGGGATGAGGTTTGCGCTGCCAAAACGTTCCAATTATCCATAATGCTTTTCAATTATTTAAATTACTTGTGTGCTGTATGTTCTGGCTGATTGTTGCGGGACTAGCACTCGGTATCTAGACTAGATCTATTGTCTGTGTTGCATGTGTTGCATGTGTTGGTTTAGGTTTAGACAGGCGCCGGTTTGTGTCGGTGTATTTGTAGGTCTCTATAAGTAGCCCAGGAACTCATTCATCATTTATGTTGCTTAAGCAAATTCACAATAATAACTTAGAATTAAAACATGCCTTACTTAAATTGTCTTATGAATATTGGATGACTAAAAGCCAGGACATTTCATTGCTAAATGGTTTAATTATAATGACTTTAAAATATAATTATAAGTGTAAAGTTTTTCAGTTGGAGTTTGGATTTACTTTGGAAAAATATTGCTTTTTTTTAATTAAATGTACATTTTTTTTTTAATTTTGTATCTATCTATATAAATAAGAAAAATTTTGATTGGCTTCTCATAGCCATGCATAAGCTTTTTACTGCAAAAATTGTTATCATTTACAAGTTGTAATCATTTAAAAATTAATTAATTATTAATCAATAACATTGTATGGTTAACTATAAATCTATTAATGATTTCTCTAAAAAGGAAGTGCTTTGCTAATGCTAAAAGTTTGCCATACAAATTTAAAAAGATTTTTTATAATATATTTACCCATTTTGTGGTAAAATTATGTAAGTTGTGGTTTTAGTACACTTTAAAAATACAATGCTAAAATATGTAAAATGTCATAATAAATTTCTTGTTATTGTTATTAAGATAATATATGATTATAAAAAGCTTATAAGCAATATAAAACTCTGACAGCTGATAAAAACATGAACTGGATTCGAACCCGTCTCCTGTATTTGTCTAGTTGCCTAATTTGCCTGGAAGCTTAGACAACACAGCTACCGAGGACTGCAAATAAAGTTTATTACACTCGTCGCATCTGTAAGCGATGACGTCATTGTCAGTGCAATGGAATGCACTACAAAAATTGTCTTGTGTCTTACGTACAAAAGAAAATTATGCAAATTTTGTATAATTTTATAATGTTCTGGGTAGGAGCAGACAAGATGTGTACTACCTTTTCTGCTATTTATAGGCGGTTGCTGGTCTGCAATGAACAAATTTTTGTGCCTGCAATTTTGCACTTAGCATGCAATTTCGTAACGGTCACAATTGAAAGCACTTTTTATTGGTTAATTGGCACTTTTGTTTTCACTTTGCCTTTGACTAGTTCAAACTACTTGCTAGTCAATAATTTGGCAAGTACTTTGGGTCTTTGCTTGAATTCGTCGCCGTTTGCACTCGAAATATGTTCCGCGTAGCTGAGAGCTCCACAGCGCTCATGCAACTAAGATCAGGCGTCCGCGAAAAATGGTTTTTGCCAAAACGAGCATGGCCCGCTAAGGAGGTGGTGGTGGAGGAGCAGAATGACACAGCAGGGGGCAGCAGTGGACAGGCCGCTGGTGACTGCGCGTCATTTGTTGTAGCCGGCAGATGTTTGGCAGGCGTGCTAAGTGATGGCGCCCGGCCAAAAACCAAACATCTTAGTTGTGTCCACACACCTTTCATTCATATTATGCACATACACACGCGTGTATTCAATATTACACCGCGTTGGAATTCGCAGCAGTTCAAATAGTAACGAACGGAGCTGCCAAGCTGTTTGTTTACAATGCGTGCGGGGCAGCTCCCACCAGCAACCATTGGACTTACGCTCTTTCTGCTCCGTTGCGCTCTCAATTTGCCAGAGCGAGTGCTCGTTCTGATCAGAGTCAAAACAAGACAATTCAGTCGTTTCATTGCTGCGCACGCAGACGGTTGCTTGGTGCTCTTTAAACGTACAGTGTCCGTTGACGTAGGTGTGTCAGCTTAGTGCGCTTGTGTAAGTGTATGTGTCAGCAGGCAGTCTTCAACTTCTGGCTAGTTGCTATTCCTGCTGGTGTTTCTTCGTTTTGCCATCGCATATAACAAATTTCATTAATGTAAATAAACAAATCATAGTTTATAAAAGCTAACGCGCTATGCATAGGCCGACAAAACGTTTGTTTATATTGGGTACAGTGCAGCCAATGCACTTGTGTAAGTGTGTGACGCCCAAAGAGCATGTAAGAAACGTGAAAAAGAGAGCGAGTTTGAGAGACTGTAATAAAAGCAGCGCAGGTGTGCATTCACAACAACGCCGACGTCGGCGTCGCAGTCACCATTTCAGGCAGCGCAGTTCTACTGAAAGTAACAAATGCACAGACTTATTTTGGAAAACAAACAAGCTAGTGTTTCAGTCGGAATTGCACAACGGGGAAACACACGAACCACGCACATTTCTTTTGCATCATTCTAACACAGATCTCCGATCCTTCTTAGCAGGATTAATCAGGATTAGAAACGGTTAACGTTAAAACAACTCAAATAACCAAACATCATTCATTAGCTTTTATAGTCCATAAGATGATGGTTAATTTCATATTTACTTAACTTTTGATAGCGACATGAATATGCAAATCCAATTTAAATAAGTTTAAGTGCATTAATTAAAAGTATTGTAATTGTTTAAGTTTGTTATTTTTATGCAGCCCACCCGAAGACACGTCCAATCTTATTAGGAAGATGTCGTACGGCGCGGAGCGTGCGCTTTCCTATTTCTATCCCTTCATCATTGTGACCTCGCTGGTCTGCTGCATCACCTCGGCGGTGGCCTGGTCGCATTGGCGCTACGTGCTGAACGCCTGCCCGGACACCAATTGCGGTTGCGTGCTGCACGGTCGCACCACCTACAACAGCTTCGAGGGCGGTGCGATTGGCTACTGCCACTACGCTACCTATGGACTGATACTGCCGCTGATCTTCGCCGTGGTGCTGGGCGTCTATCATGGCTATCGCATGTGCATTGGCAAGGGCCAACGGAAGGCGGGCACCACCACCATTCGACAGCGGTGAGTGCTGCGCTCATGCGGCGCCCAATTCTAATTCAGCTGGGGTCACGCGGGTTAATCGGCGACAGCAGCATCTTGCGACACTCGCAAGACCGGCCTAATTAAGCCTTATGCTAATGGCAGCCATAAGCGAGACATAAATGAAGCAATAGCGAAACTTAACGCCAACTCAATTGAAATTTGTCATTACTCACGCGTTGTCTCGCTTCCGCTCTTCCTCTTGCAGCTCTGGTGACATGATTGTGGTGACCACCGAGTCCGAACTAACACCCGATAGTCTCTCGCCATATTACTGTAAGTACAAGCTCTGCTCGGCCAACGATCGGTGTGCTGACTTGACTCTTATCTATTTTCCAGGGCTACCTGCCACGGTCATATCGGTTATTATGGCCATTTATCAGCTAATATATGCGGCCATTTTCACCGATGGTTTTGAGGTCACCTGTAAACAGTATCGTGAGTCCTTGCTGAAGGAAATCCAAGGAGTTGGCAACATTGTGCCCGTGATCAAGGCACGTTTGTCCTGTGCAGCGGTTTTTGACTTTATGGACTATTTGGTGGAGAGCATTTCGTATGAGCGTCGGCGCTACGGACGCATAAATACCGCTGCTTGCTTGTACTTCACGCTGGTGCTCGCCTGGTTTGCCCTCTTCGCCTGGATTGCCATATGTGTCATCAATATTGTAAATTTACGCCGGACACGCGCCGCTCGAGTCTAGGAAGCGAACAAAACGACAACGAAACAAATGAATTCCGCTGCACATTCGCCTAACCGTTAATTATAGAGAGCACATTCCGCGCCAGCTATTTATTAGAACTTAAATACTTACGTCCACGGTGTTTTTAACCGCCATTTACGAAATTGTACAAATAAATGTATGAACAAGTTAAGCTTAAATAAATTTCGATTATTATTTATGAAAAAAAAGATCGCGCAAAGCAATTAACTGTCAATATAATGAATTTGAAAACTAAAAGCAGGTATAATTAGGTGAAAGAAAAATTGATAGTTTCAACAAGCTAATTTGCGTTTTTAAAAAAATGTTTGTAGTTGTACATAAGAAATTGAATCAAAAAGTAGTTATTGGCTAAAATAAATTAACAAAATCAAAGATAAGTCGCTGTTCGGCTGAAAGGGCCAAAATGAGTCGAATATCGATAGCATATAGAGATGAGTTTTGCTCGTTCAACGGCCAAGAAAGAATTTACAAAATTAATATATATTCTTTTGAAGGTCTAATTGTTCTATACTTTCCATATAAAACATTTGATCTGAAATTAACTGAAACTTGTCCTTAAAAAAATATTGATATTAAATCACGAACAAAGGCTCGAACGTTTTGTTTTTAAATACAGGGTGTTCCATATCAAATCGCGCGAAACAATTTTTGCTCTTGTCGTAACAAACATACATCGTCAAGAACTTTTAATAATCATAATTTCAAAAGCTATTCAATTATGTTAAGCTTAACAGCAAGAATAATAAAATTAAATTCTCATCAACTCATGTACCAATTTATTTGTAGGCTACTTACCTATTGTACTTTATCGGCATACAAACGATTACTATCGATTGTAAGAAACAAAACCATTGCGTTGCCAGATCAACACATTTTTTCTGTTTGCACAAGCGAAGAAATCGAGCAGCAACAAAAACCACAACAAAACAATTGCGAAAATTAAACCAATGGAAAGTGATGAAGCGCAACAAAATACAAATGGTGTTGTTGCACTGTGCGGCGTAGCAACCAACACGAACACCTTCCCATCAAATCGATGGGTGAAACTGAACGTGGGCGGCAGAGTTTACACAACGACAATCGACACATTAGTTGGCCGTGAACCGGATTCGATGCTCGCACGGATGTTTCTGCAGGATGGGGGCATGATGCCCAGCGAAAAGGACGAGCAGGGCGCCTATTTGATCGACCGCAGCGCCCGCTACTTTGAGCCGATCATCAATTATTTACGCCACGGCGAATTCGTGTGCGACAAGCACATCAGCATTAAGGGCGTTCTGGAGGAGGCGCGTTTCTTTGGCATTTACTCGCTGGTCGCACACTTGGAGGAACAGCTGGGCGAACAGGAACAGCCGCCGGACGATAGACCGCTGACGCGCATGGACGTCATCAAGGCAATCATACAGACATCACAAATAACCGAGCTGCGTTTCCAGGGCGTCAATCTGGCTGGAGCCGATTTACGCAAATTGGACTTTCGCAATATCAACTTTAAGGTGCGCTCTGCTCCACCTGTTGTTATCTGGTTGTTAGCAATCTATATTCTCTCTTTACCAGTACGCCAACATGTCGCGCTGCAATTTATCACACACAAATCTTAACTACTGCTGCCTCGAGCGAGCGGATCTCCAGTATGCGAATCTGGAGTGTGCCCAGTTGGTCTCCGTGCGTGGTCTGTGTGCCAATATGGTAAGTGCTTTGTTTCCACCATTGATTGCCAATATTCCATATATATCATATATTTCCAGGAGGGCGCCAATTTGCGGGGCTGCAACTTTGAGGATCCGACAGGTGTGCGCACGAATCTGGAGGGCGTTAATCTGAAGGGAGCCTGCCTGGAGAGCAGCAATATGGCAGGTGTCAATTTGCGCGTGGCGAATCTTAAGAATGCGAATATGAAGAATTGTAACTTACGCGCCGCTGTGCTGGCCGGCGCCGATCTGGAGCGCTGTAATTTGTCGGGCAGCGATTTGCAGGAGGCGAATTTGCGTGGTGCCAACCTGAAGGATGCCGAACTAACGCTGATGGTTACGCCCCTGCATATGTCGCAGGCCATACGCTGATTTGAACGTACCTTTGCGAGCCAAAGGGACATCACCATGTGCAATTATTGGCATTATACTTTCGGTTCCATATTCTGATGCTTGAAAGAAAATGCGGTCTTAACTTAATCCTTGTAAATAATCTATTTGAATACCAAACCAAGACGGTTAAATAAAACAGTATTATATGCAATACATATATTAGACTATTATAACCAGCGTTGAATTTGACAAAATCCCACACAATTTACAAAGTCTATACTACATTTCTTACTTGGCGCATTTTTGTTTAAATTATTTTTCTTTGTCTTGCTCACGCAGCCAAACAAGTGCATTTATCGATAAAAAATAAATCGATCAATTTGGTAACTCAATTCATCAATCAAAATAAAAGGTAACATATTTAAAAATTATTTTATCTTAATAGACTACAAAATAGACAATTAACTTATATTGGAAACTTTGAGTTGCTGGTGTTAATAGAATTGAGTTATTCACATACGATAAACATTTTTCGGAAACTCTAGCTCAAAGTTTCCGATATTAAAGAACTAGCTCATGTTTTCCAGTCCAGTCAGTAATTCATTTTTCTTGTTCTCCGAACCAACACTAGCGGCTTAGCTGATTGGAAGATTTGTTCTGATTTGCGGAAGCAATATGTGGAAAACGTGTCACTTAATTGCGGCACTTGTCGCCATATGTTTATTGGTGGCAACGCAATCTGTAGATGCCGACAAGAAGCAAAGCAAAAAGTACAGCAAAGAGGCCAACAGCCCGCATTTTCAGCAGGTCGTCGAAGAGAAATATGAGCCGGAATTTAGAAATCTCCAGCGACCCTTTCGCATTGCCAAGTTGAATCTCGTTTGGGCAAAGGCGCAAAATGTGCGTGGAATTTGTTTTAATTGTGTAAATATTAATGTTACTTATTTTAGCGCTTGACGGAGAGCAAACTCAAGTCGTTGTATATGGAGCTGAAAATACATGACAAGGAGGAAATTGCGTGGAAACAACTCAACTCGCAGCACAAGGACAAGGATGGCCTCAAGGAGAATGAGCTGCGGCAAAAGCTAATTGGAATAATGAGCAGCTACGATTTGTTGGAACACTTCGAGGATACGCAGGATGTAGAGAAAACGAAGCCATTTAAAGTGGGTACAACGCCTATTTTATTTTAATTTAGTCAGCAACAGGTTGCATAGTAATTTTCCGTCTTTTACAGAAATTCCATGATCCCGAGGAACGGCACAAGAACAAAAGTCTGTTCAAGGATAAAAAACTCAATCGTTTGTGGGAGAAAGCGGAAATTTCTGGCTTCACGGCGGAAGAACTAAAGTCTCTCAAGCAAGAGTTCGATCATCATCAGGACAAGGTGGATGTTTACTATAGTTTGCTAGAGAACATTGGCACCATGGACACCGATAAGCACGAGAGTGAGCTTAATCCCAACATAAATCCCAGACAGCTGTCCAAATCTCTCTCATTCTCTCCCTGCAGATGCCATCAACACGGAAGACCTGGATACGTACAATCTCATCGCAAATGATCCCAACGATAATGAGATCAAAACACACGAGCAAAATGTGAAGAAGTTTGAGAGCGAAATGAATACGCTGCGCGGACATCATGTGGGCATCAAGGATCACTACGATCGGCTGGAGCGTCTGGTCTCCACTGGGCCGCACAGCCAGGACTTCATAGAGCCCAAGGTTCAGGGCTTGTGGCGGGTGGCGCAGGCCAGCAATTTCACCGATAAGGAACTGGGTTCCATTAAAACCGAATTGCATCATTTCGAGAGTCGCCTCCTCAAGTTACGTCATTTGCATGCCGAGCATGCCCTGCACAAGGAGAAATACAAGGTATAAGAAATATAAATGTTGTCCTACTTGGAAATTAATTACATTTTCTATTGTAACAGGATGAAAAGCACAAGGACAAAAGCAATCGGTTTGAAGATATGGAGGATCTGCTTAAGAAACAGACTCGCAAAGTCGAAAAACTCCAAGAGAATATTGAAAAAACCATTTTCAAACATACCGAACTTTAAGGAATTCTTTAAAAATTATACCGCCAATTGAGCAAATTAGCTGTAAGCAATTACCAAACATATTTTCTGAAGCAATTGTTTAGCTTAGCACTTAGATATACTTTACTCTTTTTATACCAAAACCTGCGCAACTATTGTCTAAAATGAATTGAAAATCTCAATGAAGTCACAAATTTCTCTCTGTGTATTTGCTGGGCGCTGCCACTCTTGCGGCATACTGGTGCTGCCTGCGTGTGCATTTTTCGGGTGAATGGCAAGTGGAAAAATCGTAAATAACATTGCAACTGCAGGCAGGCAGGCAGCAGCAGCGAAAACTATGTAAAAAACAGTTGTAATTGTTATTAATTGTAAAGTGCAATGCATTTCGTGACGTCCAACGAGCCAATAAAAGCGTGCTCTTATTATTTCTAAGCGTACATAGTGCATATATGTATAGATGCAGGCATGGTTGAAACGGCGAAATTTGGCAATTTGGAGGCCTACACATATTTACTTGTGACGCTAAATCTAACGCTTGCGCTGGTTGTAATGTTTTTCAATTGCCTCTGCTGCAAGAAAAGGATACCAAAGTAAGTAAATTCATGGCAACAGCAACAGTTACAACAATGGTGCTGGCCATTCGCATACTGGTCACGGGAGGAAGAGATAGTGAAAGTTGCGTCCCAGTTCCAGTTGGTTGCGCTCGCGCCAAAAAATGCTTTAATGCACTAATTAAACAACTAAATGCATATGCATTTTACGCAGAAATGATTTGCTCGGCCTGGAGGGCATGGTGAAGCTAAAGAACCCCGACGACGTAATCGTGCTGACCAGCAACAATGCTAATGCGAATGCCAATGCAAATGCGAGTGCGAACGCAGCAACGAGCAACAGCCTGGTGAACAATAGTGAGTCACAGGCGGAGCTAAATGCGTCCACGGTCTCGAACGCTGACTCAGAGAAGAGGTAGGTTGCTCCATGCAAATCACATGCGATTCAATTGTGCTAATTGCTCGTTACCCCATAAATGGCAGATCTAGCACAGCGGCGCATCGCAGCTTGCCGGACATACCCGTGGCGGAGAGCAACGACAATGGCTCGGAATTGTATGAGACCGTGGCCGACAAGCAGCTGGCAAATGCGCATAATCAAAGTCGTACGTATTCGCTGCGGCTCGGCTCTGAGTCGAACTGCTTAAGCAAATATCCGCTAACCCACCCTTGACTCGCCCCGCAGCTCAGCCCAGCCTGAAGAAGCAGACGAGCGTCTCGCAGCACAGCTCCATCAGCCAGGCGGATGATGTAAGTTCGCCGTACTCGCGTGTCAAGGGACTGCCACATGACTATGCCAAAGTGCGCGCCACCGAGCATCCCTACGCACAGCTAAATGCACCGTCCACGTCGAACAGCTCTGCTGTAGCAGCAGCAGCAGCAGCAACAGCAGCTGCAACCGCCGCCAGCAGCAAAGCTGCCTGCGCAAAGCACGGCACCGACTCACTGCAGCGCGGCTCTCAACTTAGCGGCAGCGCTGGCGGTGGCTCGACGCAGCAGCTGGACGATGAGTCCACGTCGCAGGTAGAAATACCGGCTGCATCGGCTATTGCAGGCATGATTTCGGCCAGCCAGGATTTGCCGTACATGACGCCGCCGATTGCCAATCAACATTTCAGTGGCGACTCACAAGACTCTTCCAGTGAGTGTGTCAAGCCCCGATTAGTCTTTTATATTGTACCTAAACATGTGTTTATCCAATTCGCAGAGGGCTATACGAGCATAAGTGTACGCGAGCCGTTGGCCAATATTCTGGCGCAGCAGCCACCGATCAAAGTGCCGGCCAGAAAGACCACGCTCACGCGTGATGTCAACGATTCGCACTATGCAACTGTCTCGGATGACTCGGGTGAGTGTTTGTAAGAGACTTGCATTGAAGGCGCATAACTGTTGCATTCACTTTTGCAGACGAAACCTATGCAGCTATTGAGGATCCCAACAATCGTCACATTCCGAATGCCACCGATATTTACACAAGCGGTTCAGAGACCTATGCACAAATCCAGCCCATGCAGGCCAATCCAATTGTTGTAGCCGTTGAGATCAACAACAGCAGCAGCCTGTCTTCGTCCAGTGCAGCCGCAGCGAGCAGCGCCCAATTGCCGCCTCCGAATCACAGCACAGGTAGCGGATCAACGCATCGAGTTAGCAGCAGCAGCATGGAGCATGCGGGGCCTGTGCCACTGCACGTGGACAGTCTGCGCGCACAAATGCACTCGCGACAGGCGTCGTCCTCGTCCTCTGTGTGCAATTTAGGCTCGCCCAAGCCGGAGAAGCGACAGGCAAACTCGCCGTTGCCGCCAACGCCTAAAGCCAGTCTCGGCCAGCCGCCAGCACAACATCATCTGCACTCGGCGACGAGCAGCAGCAATCTCGCATCCGGGCGCAGCTCCGTCATCTCTGTAATTGAGGCCGGCGGCGAGGGCAATAGCGATGCCAACGATGCGAGCAATGTGTCTCCACAGCGAAAGCACAGCAAGAGTCTAAGTCCATCCAAAGATGTTGAGGGCAACAGAAACATTGAGGGCATGTACGCTAAGGTGAGCTTAGTTGTCTTGTCAACAGCTCATGAAACTTTAATAACTCTTAACTGTTTCTTTTGCAGGTGATGAAAAAGCATAAGTTCTCCTCACACCAGCCCGAGATTCTTGGTGTGAGTCCCTTGGACAATGCCGCAGCTGCGCTTCTAATGGAACCACAGAAGCTAGCGGGGTGTGCTTCGGATAAGAGTCGTGTGCGCAGCAACAGTTACACGGCCAAAGATCATGGCTATGAGACAATACCAGCGGATGGTCAAAAGCAGGCGCTAAACCAGCTGCCACAGGAAAATCGCAAGTCGGATTGCTATGCGGCCAACATGTTGCAAAAGGAGCGCCAACAGGAAGCAGGTAACAAAACGCATCCAATTACTAATATACTCGTAGAGATAAACGATATTTAATTACTAACATAACGATACTGAAATGTAAATAAAAAACAAGTAAGCTTTAATAAGGTGTACGGTAAATATAAAGCTATAAAGTTTTAAATGGAATTTATTTAATATAAAACATTAATTCCATTTAAAGTTTAAGCTTGTGGCAATATCGTTAATCTCTATGCACTTCCAGTTCCCAGCTACTCTATCTAACCACCTAATATGCCCAATTTGTCTCCTCTTGTCTCCTTGTGTCTTATTCTTTTTGTTTTCTTTAACCCACGCCTTGGGTATCCACAATTTAGTTGTGTTGCCAAAATGAGAAATTTGCGCGTTTCGACAGTTTCGTCAGTTTTTGTTTGGAACTGACAGTGGTTAGTATTTCAACCGGATGACGCTTTTTAGCTTGGCATGCATGAAATGATCTAACCCTCTATTCAATTCGATTGTAATATTTACTAATTGTTGTCTTTGTTTGTTGTTCCGGTTGTGGCAGCTTCCAGTCAGACGCACCACAACAATACCAGCAGCACCACCAACACTAGCAGCAGCAACAGCAGCAGCGGCGTCGTTCAGGTCAAACCTACTGCGCTTAGCAACAGCACCAGCAACAGCACAAAGCACTACGAGACTATAAACTGCCCACCGTGCCAGCCCAACAACATCAGTGGCGGCAACAGCAACAGTAACGATCCAGGCTACGAACAGCTGCAGACGGCGCCCAACGATGACGATGCCAAAAAGTCTGACTATGATCCCAACTACGAGGTGCTCAAGAGTCGCGCCCATTCGGATGATGGCTATGCCAAGGTGCTAGAGAAGAAACATCCACCTGGTGACGTTGTAGACTGCAGCGGTGGCTACAGCACCATTCCGGGCGCCGATGCCAATCACAACTATGCCAGCATCCTCGAGACCAAGGCGCATCTGGCGGCAGCTGCCGGCGAAACCGATCATTATGCGCGCATAGCCGAGAACGTGGCGCGCACATCGCCCATCTCGCCGCACTCGTCCACCATGGCGAACAGTCTGTCCATGATCACGGTCACCACCAGCACGAGTATGGTTAGCAGCCTCAGCTCACAGCAGACGCCCAGCTCATCGCAGTACGAGTCGCTGACGGGCACCGGCAGTGAAACGGATCCCAACTACGAGTCGGTGTGTTATCTAAATGCCACAACAACGACCACGGCAACAAGCACAACCAACAACAGCAGCAACAACAGCAGCAACAGCAACAGCAACGCAGAGCATGGCTACGAGCGTCTGGAGTCGGATAACAATACGCAGGCGAGCAGCCCGTTGAGCACGCCCAGCGAAAAGCAGCTGGTGGTGGATGATTACTTTCAGGTGTAGCTGTTACAGTGGCCGCCAACAGTAGTGAGCTGGATCTCGTTCAACTATATTCACAAACAACAAAACCTCCCACGCACTCACACACGCACACACCCCAGCATTTTCTTTTGCCTAGCAATCGCTGTTAAATTTTCTTTTGAACGCACATATCACATTGAATGCACAGCAGCAAAGAGTTTTATTAGAGTCCATGGACCCCAATTGAAGTAGATAATGGAGAGCTTTGTATGCTTCTTCATATCGGTTTGCACTTTAGTCCTAGCCTAGCACTAAGTTATATAAATAGTAACAAAGAACTTCATGTACAAAGTATTTGTATGGTAAACTCGATATTTACTTTCAAGCAACAGATAAGCACATCTGCTTCTTCTATATAGTTAAAGCTATATACTATACACTATGAGTAAATCTGAATACCAGTGCATCCTATTTTAGTTAAATCGAGTGCAAGAACAAAGGCGATACGTTTTTAAATTAATTAGAATCGCGCTGATAAAGATATTAAAAACAAGTAAAAAAAAAAACCAAGTAAGCTAATCAAGGGAAGATTAATATATTATAGATTGTATATTTTTATATGTTGGCATTTTTGCTGCTTTTTTACTTAATTGATATCGCCTGGACAAAGAAATATGATACACACTAAACAGACACACAAACATATGTATAACCCATTCTATAAAATTACACAAATATGCATATACGATAGCTGGCAGACACGCCTATGTTTAAAGTAAAAACACAAAGCAAACATTTTAAGTATTCAAGCCACAAATAACTAAGCTAAAAGTTGAATAAATTACTGATGACTGTCAATTGTTTGTTTTTCTAATAGGGCTTAAAGCTGTAAAGGAATCTGTGTAAGGTTACAAAAAAATGATTGCACCCATTTATGACCTTAATTGAATAATGGCGCAAATGAATCCATCCATAAAACTATACTAAATAACAATTTGACGCAGCAGACCTTCAATAATAAACGTTAATATATATGGTGTATAGATTAAATAATATGTTTATTTTATATACGCTTTCACGTTTTACGGTAGCACACATTTAAACGTGCAACAAGACTATGTCTACATAGATACAAGTAAGATTACGAGCATAAATTGCATTTGCAACCACATCGAGCACAATAGGTTTGCATATATGTAAATATATATATATGTATATATATGTATGTGTATCTATATGGGAGATTATTTGATTTAGCTAAATGCCGGATGCAGTCAGTTGGTGCCAGCAGCCTCAGCGGCAGCCGCAGCTGCTGCCGTGCCCGCCGTGTCTGTTGCCCGCGCGTTGCTGGCGAAGCGAGATCGCATCACCCACACGTAGTAGATGAACGCACACAGCACGAACTGTAGGAATATGTATTGATAATCGAAGATCAAGCTACACCTATGAAATGTAAACGATGAAACGCGCCCGACAAGCGCCGAAACAGCCGCTTCCACGTTTCATTCATTGTTACCATCGGCTGGCTGTGCCACAGCCGCAACGATCGCTGCTGCGGGCAGCTGTTGCTGCGGCGGCATCATTACAGGCATTGCCTGGATTGCGGGCGCAGGCATTGGCTGTTGCTGCTGTGCCTGGGCCAGGAATGCTGCTGACGACGACGATGATGCTGATGCTGATGGCGGTGCCGGCAGCGGTGGTTGGCTAACAACTGGCTGCTGCTGCTGGTTGGAATCGCGGTTGAGCAGCGCGATGTTGCTAGCCTTCATGCGGGCTAGAGAGGTGGCCAGGCCGCCGCCCACAGCCGATAGACACGGTGACATACAAGGTGTTGAGCATGATGAATTGCTGATTTCACACTGGTCAAGTAGGCGGAGAAGCTCGTTAGTGTCGGGTCCGCCCGAGGTTTTCTGCTGCGGCTCATCCTTGGCGTGCAGCGCCAGTGCCGTTGTCAAGTCCCACATCTGTATGGCGCCATTGCAGTGACCGGTGAGTATAAAGCGTGAGCCCATGCGCGAGGATACCTCGCATTCGTGCACACAGAATGCCGATATGGTCGACCCATCCACAGAGCGTATGACGCACACACGATCCCCATTGGAGGCCTGACGCACATACAGCTGATTCGTCTCGGGCACAACCTTCTGCACGAAAATCATGTCATCGTAGTCGCCGTAGGGGCCGAAATCATTGCCGGCGGCATAGCTGTAGTTGCTATCGGTGGCCTCCAGCGAGACAATCTTGAACGAAGCCTCCGGCGTCGAGCCGGGCTGTGTGGAGAGCATGCCGCGAAAGCGTGTCAGGCTCCAGGTGCGCACATGGTGGTACTCGCTGCAGACTGATACCAAATAGCGTTCGGAGAGCATAACCTGTGGAAAGAGTCGATTTTAGACAGCGTTCTTTAACAAGAATAGTCTCCACTTGCCTTAGTAATGGGACTCTGGTGCACGAAGAATGTCTCGAAGAGATGTGGCCCGTGTCCGGCCGTTTCGGGATGCTGCACAATGATGCGCACTGCGCCGGATTTGGTGCCATAGGCAATTTCTATCCAGTTGCCGCTAATGCTCGACGTTTTTGGCGTTAGATAAACGGAAATAGCGGTAATGGGATCCATATTGACATCCTTATACAGCTCGGTCACCAGCAAATCGTTGTCCTTCATGCGCAGCGGAAACTTTTGCATGTCTGGAAAGCAAGCGCTATTTTTCACGGATTCTTTTTATAATCAGATCACTTACCTATATAGTAAATGGAACCGTTGTTGCAGCCGAGCAGCAGAAACGAGCCCGCCGAGTCGAATGACAAGACTGGCACAAGATCCTGGATTTGCCAGTGCTGTGTCATCGCATGCCAGACGCCAATTTTGCCGGACGAGGATAAGGCCACCAGCTGGCTGCCAATGAAGAAGAGATACTCGACGCGCACGTTGAGATTGAAGGTGCCAATGTCGGACTTGTTGCCGCCCTCCTGAATGCTCCACAAACGTATCTGGCTGCCATACGATATGGCAATCATTTTGCTGGGCATCGGCTCGGCCGTCGATGTATTCACCTTGGAGTTGATGGCGATGCGTTCGATGGCCGCATCGATGTGCGGCGAGGTGAACACCTGCTGCCAGCCATTGGAGTCCTTCACACGATAGCAGGTGACAAAGTGCGCATAGGCCACAGCAATCCAGTTCTGATGCGCCTTAATGATCTGCACGCGCAGCGGCGGCGTCCAATTCGAGCTCTGCGTGGGACTGAACACCAGGCCCACTTCGTTGCGTATCACCTTGTTCAGGTCGGCCGACGAGTTGCGCGAATGCCTCATAAAGTCCAGCGAAGCGTTGCGCGAATGCCCGCCCACCGGATTCCAGCCAGCTGACGGCACCGCAGCCGCTGCAACCGAGCCGGAAGCGTTATTTGCAGCGCGTCCGCAGCGCAAGTCCCACGAGGAGTTGCGCGAATGCGTGGACGAGTGACGCGACGAGGCCGACGACGATTCGGGCACACGCACCATGGAGCCAGGCCGAGCAGGCGCCGCACCATTGCCGGATGTTGAAGCATACGGCTCCATGGGCGTGTTCGCCTCGACAGTGGCCTGCAGCGCATCATTGGGCGGCATGGGAGGCGCGGCCAGAAAGCCATAGAAGAGCACATCGCCGCACGACGAGTGGTTGAGGTCCTCGCACAGTGCCAGGCGCTTGGTCAGCGGAGTAATGCCATAGTACTCCGCCTCGTGGCGCAGGGCGCGTATTTCACAGCTCTTAATGTCGATATCTTTGGTGCGCAAATAGTTCAGAATGATGGAGAAGAGCGTCGGATCGCGATCTATGAATATAGCATTGTGCTCGTCCCGCAGGCTCGAGATGCGTCCGTTTAGCAGCGCCGTGAAGAACGTGTCCGGGATCCACGTAAGCGTTTGCCATGACGTCGAGAAGCTGCACGGGGGTGAAAGTGAAAGGGACAGCGGTGGAGGGGTTAGTAAGTTGTTTGTGTGTGTTTTGCATGCGTCATCAAAGCTAAAGCCCCGCTCGTTCCACTTACCGCTGACCGCCCACATTGAGATTAACCAAATCGCTGCTCGCGCTGTGCACAAAGTGGGACATGCCAACAATTCTACAGCTGCCGCCGCAGCTGCAGCGCCAACCCCTGTGACTTAATCTATTTGTGTGGCTTCGATATGATGCGTTCGCTTTTCTTGCTGCTGCTGCTGTTGGGGCCCGTTGCTGCCCCGTCGACAACTGCAACTGCAGTGACAACGACAACGACAACGACGACACGGTATCAGTGGCTACTGTTGGGTGCTGCGTAGCTGGCAGCACTTTTATTCGTTTAAATGAGCGACCACTTTATTTTTGGAATTACGTTTTCTTTATTTGCTTCAGCTGCACTGCGCTACATAAATTCCTACATACACTGCTTTACACATATGTGCATATATTTGTAAATGCTTTGTAGTGAGTGTTTTTGTTGACGTTGTTGCCCATTCGCTGTGAATGGCAATCAACGTTTTTGTGGCGGTCTGGTAGCGCTGTGTGCCACTAACTGTGATTGAGCTGGCGTTTGAACGCACCCAGCAGGAAACTCATAAGCTGCAATTCAGAGAATTTATGAATATATGTACAAACATGTTCAGCCAGTGCATATTGATGTGCTAGCAACTTGTGTATAACATATTTATTGCCATGAAATAATCATGTTGATTTCTCTTGCCTGTCAGCTAAAAAGTTTTCCCTTAAAAAACCTCAACACAATCCTGTGAAGCGAAGTTCGCATGCACCTGTTGTGGTGTGTTTAGGTTTATCGGGTGGGGAGGGAAGTGCAACTCCACAACTTTTTGTTTGGCAAGTGGTTTAACAGACAACTCGGGAGCTAATGCTAAGGGTGGTTACGAGAAGTGCTAATTCAGCAACTTTTTATGCTTTTCCCTGTGTGTGTGTGTGCTTGTGGAGATCGCAGGGCATTTGGGTAAGCAATGGAGCAGAGCGCATAAACCGCAGTAGAGGGAGCGAAGCGAAGGGGAGGGGAGGGAGTGGCGCACCATGTGCGTGGGTACCTCGCACATATGGCGAGAATAAACCGACAAATGATAACGGCACTCGAGCAAACAACAATAAAGGAAAATCGAGTAAATGAAAGAAATAATGGTGGCAGAATGTGTAACAAGTAACAAAACGTACACACGCACACACACGAGCACCCATATCCTTCAACACTGCTGTGCGCTCCATGCCCCTAGCTGGGCTGCCAAAAAGGGGAGTAGCCAGCGACTAACCAAATGCGAACAAATGTTTAGCTGGTTTCGGCTATGTGCGCGTTTGTGTTTGTGTGTGTGCACAGCATATTAAAGTGAGCCAATTTTGGCGCGTGTTCTGTGCTAATACATATTCTTATGTGCGGGCTGTTCTGTTCTTGTATTTGGGATTTGGACTGAAGTTCGCCGTAATCATAAATAATATACAATGCCACCTGATGAAGGAGAAGTGTAGCGTTGATAGCATGCTGCCATATTGCAAAAATTCTAATATAAATATCATAAATACAAGGTGGCATCGTTATAACGCGTCCATCACGTCCATCGTGAATGCTGCTTTAGCTTACAGCTCTAGAGACTAGTCGTCTCTTTCTAACTCTACTTATTTGCAGAGCTGCGCTTTTTGCGCTGATATTGAAATGCGAGACAGTTGCGACTCTGCGACGAAAACATTAAAGAAGGTAAGCTTAGTTTATGTTATGTTGTTAGATACATATTAATTAATCTATAAAGCAATATTAATTCTAAAGCTGTATACTGAGTATTTTCTAGTCGAGCTCACTTGTCGCTCTAACTTGACTTCTCGCTTAGCTTGATTGCCGCAATCGCAAACAACTTTGAGCGAAGCTAAAAAAATGCAATTAATTTTAATATATGCACAGATGTAGACTCATATTTGGGTGTTAACACAATTGTACATACATATATGTATGTAACTGTGTGCAAACCTCAGACGTCGCCTTTGTGCGCAGTGTGTTACTTGTTAATTCCTGTTGTCACCGACTCTTTTGTTCCCCTTTTTTTCTGCATCTAATTTGAAACTGTGCCTGGCGCCAGGCTTAATTTCTTAAATTGCAAGCGCTCTTATCTGGCCTCTTGTGCGCTTTGTAATTAATTGGCCGTATACACATATTTTACTGCTACTGGTGCTGCCGGGAGCGTTGTCATAGGCCGCTCTCAGCACGTGCTGCCTTCGCTGTGGCGCAGCCTAATGATTAATTACAATTTAATTTGTTTGCCATTACGTTGGGCTTCCATCTCGGCAGCCCAGCATTGCACAGTGGACAGCAACTAAGCGAACACGCCTCGTTTTGAGAAAGACGTGCGTGCAATATATTTTTCATAGCTCTGGCAACACTGTGCGGCAGCCGAATTTCCGCTTCAGGTTCAAGCGAATTAATTGTTTTTGCATTTGATGGCGCTTTGCTTGTACCATTGTTTACACAGCCAGCCAAAATATGCTAATTATTGGTGGGGCCTTTTTGGCTTATAAAGCCAAGCAATGAATTGGCATTACAATTTCATTTTTATGCACGTTCACGAAATAAGAAAGAGTATATTGATTCGCATAAAGATATACATCTCTTTCAGTTTTAAATCTAACTACAGTAAATTTGGATAGATATCTATTTTGACTTTCACTGAGGATCACTCTTTAAATTTCAATATATTAAATTTTTATAAATAATTAATAAAAGAGCATTGCACCGTCCGGTATGCCCATCTGTAGTGTGCTTACTTGTTGTTTTTTACTTTGTTAATTTTTTTTCGTTTAACGGGGCATTCTTTAAATTTAAAGCGCGCCTTTCAACGATGTGCCCAAAATGGCTGCCCATTTATCGTCTTTGCAACAAAACAAGATGAGAAATGAGCGGCAGTTTGTGTTTGGTCTAACATGAAATTAACTCATTCGTTGCGGCTTACAGTAACAAAAGGCGCAAGGCACACATAAATACACAAACACTAACACACACGTACATAGATAAAGGCGTTCAAGACTGAGGTCAAGCGACGCCATTTTTCAGGAGGCCAAACAAAAACTTTGCTTCAAGTGCTGCACACAATGCTTACATGTGTGCTGTTGTCCTGCTGCCCGTGCGTGTGTGTGTGATTGTCTGTGTTGGTGTAGCACATGCTATTCCAGAAAAGAAAACATAAACAAACGCCCACAAAGCGTGGCGTAAAAGCTTTTCGAACGTGCCAACAAAACTATGTCACGAAAGCTTTTACGCATAATATAATGAGCATTGTCGGAATGTGATGACGACTAAGGCAGGCGCAACAGTTTCGAGCGTGCGCGCACCTCGGCAACACTGGACGCGCTCACAAATCCCAAATGCGCGCTCTCTCTCTCTCTCTCTCTCTCTCTCTCGCTTTTTCTCTTTATTGCTGTGTGTCCTGGAGCAACAGTTATAAGCTCTGTTGCTGCTCACCCTTCGCGCGGCCCAGACAAAGCCATGCCGCTATGCTGCTCTACCTGAAATTGTTGGGCTCAAACATAAATATGTATGTCTGCCAGTGCAGCCTGTGTGTGTGTGTGTGTGTTTGGGGCGCCCAGGACCTGCTGCGCTTTGTAGGCCGTTGGCGTTGTTTCAGTGCCTGTATTGTTGTTGCCGAGCTCACAACGTGCCAAGCGGAGTGCGCGTCTCGGCCTGGCCTGTAAAAGTCGCGAAGTTAAGTACCGTAACTTTTTCTGTGCTGTTGTTGTTTTTGTTACAATTTTTAACAAATTGCTGAGCTCGCTCGTCTCTGTGTGTGTGCGCGCCTCCGTTTGTAGCCAGCGCCACGTGCGGCTATTAAAAACCAAAAATTAAAATAAGAAGAAAATGTTTCAAAATTCAAAGAAACGAGATTTTTACATTTAGTGGGTGAAGCATAAAAAAAAAAAACGAAAGAAGAATTTGCTTAAAAGGCAATAAACTGTTTGCATACAGCTATGAATTGGTAAGTCCCTTCCCATTGAACAATCATATATTCATAATTAAATGTAAACTAACAAAAGCAAAAGAGAAAAGCCAACCATTTCCATCGATATTCAATTATGCGTGCCCTTGCACATTTTTTCCATTTTCCACGCCGTCGAGCAAGCGGGGGGTTCCGCTTTTTGTTCCCCCAATTCGTGGCTCCATTCTGCTGGCTGCCTGGTATCTGGTTGCAGGAGTGTTTTTGGGCCAAGTGTGCGTTGTCTGCTCAACGCATCCTTTTAGGTGTTTTGTGTCTGCGTCTTCTGTGTGCCGTATCTGGTTTGGTTTCATCTTCAATTTCCCGTTGCGCACTCGCGCGTTGGCGCTGTCATGACCGTTGTCGCCAGCGACGACGTCCTGGCGCATAAAATGCCAAGAAAATTACAACTTATTGAGTTGCAAAGCGCGCACAAACACAGACACACCAACACAGTGGCACTGGAATACTGCCCCCTCGGGAGCATGCCACACTTTGAGGCAGCCTCAATGCGAATTTATCTTCAGCGTCACCAGCGTCTCCATTTGCATGTCTTGACGAAAAACATCTGCACCTACCTATGTCCCAATGCGTGTGTGTGTGTGTGCGTGTGCGTGTGTGAGCACATGCTCAAAGCTATAGTTTTATTTGTTCACATTTTTTACGACTGCCCAGCCCGATAACAGCAGACAGCCGTCGCCAAAGCTGCAGCCACAGTCGTGACCGCCAGCGTTGTGCACCTCTGCGTCTGTCCGCTCAGGTCCTTGACTTGCTGCAAAGCTGGCGTCGGGGCAAGCATGAAATCAATATGAGCACTCGTGTGCCTTGATCTTGAAAATATACATCAATCTTTTATTTCACATGATATCCATAAAGAATATCTAAAGAATTATTATTTGAATAATGCTGAGAACACTCAAAGCAGCTAGATATTGATTAAATTTATGCAGTTTGTGTCAGTATATGGATGTTTATAATAAATAAATTCCAATTTAATTTTTTTATTTTTATATTATTATTTTCTAAGTTTTACAAAGCAAAAGAAAAGAACAAGTTATTAAAATAAAAATAAATAAATATTAAACAAACTTCAACTTTATGTTGGTTTTATGAATTAGCTTTTGTACAAAAGAAAAACCTAAACTCGAAGGTTTTTTACTAGTGTGTAGTGTAGTGTTCGGATTCTCTCTCCTGCAGTTCTGTTCTGTTGACTAGGGCTATCTGGCAACGCTGCTGCTTAGGTCATTAGCTCCTTAGCTGCTACTATTTTGACGCAGTCTACTACTAATTTAGCGCATACTTTGTACAAAAACTGTCCGTTGCTGCTGTTGCTGTTGCTGCTGCTGCTGCTGCTGCCTTTTGCAACACGTTGCCATTAATACGTACTTCCCTTGACACTTGTGAGCCAATAAACTTGAAAAAGAGCAACAGTTGCCACACACTGACATACTGACACGCACACACATACGCAAATGAGCACATACACATACATGTCCCATGCTCAGTCGGCAGCCGAGCAGCAGCTTCGGCATTTCGGCCGAGCAGCTCGCAAGCTGGCACGGCCAGCACCGAAACTCCGTTGGGTCGCACATAACGCAGATGTCCTTTGCCGTGGCCGCCTCGTTAAACGGTAGTCGCTTCGCTCAGCTTCGCACGCGCCGGCATTTTTCAAGCGCAACAAACCAAAGAGACGTACGTAATTCTGTGACGAGATTTTTGTGTGAGAAGAACAGCGCAAAAAAGGGTTAAGTTTAGCCCGTTCGAATTGTTGGCCGACTGCACGCATGCTGTGATATGTTAATTTTCGTCTTTGGCAACACTTAGCAAACGATTAGTGCTTCAGTTGGGCGTGACGGACGCCCACACGCGACGTGTTGCTGCCGCCGTTGCGAACGAGGCAAGTGAAAAGTTTTAATTGTCTGCGTATTTCATTGAGAAACTTTTGTCATGTGTGTATGTATGTGTGCTTTACTTAATATTCGTGTGCGCCTCAACAGTTTTATGGCAAGTTATAGCCCTCGACTGTCATTCAGTCGCCACGCCAAACTAGTAAATAAAGAAAAACTTATTTGCCTTTTGTTATGTTTGTGTTTCCTTTTGTTTCATTTGGGTTTTCTTTTCTTTTTTAACATATTGCTGGCTTTCATTCAGTCTGATTAAAATCATTTGATGGCTGCATTATTTCTCGTCAGCCGCTCGTTGAGCAAATTGATGCACATTTTGCTGGCCGAAGGTGAAATTTTTAAAAATATTCTTTTGGCTGTTTCGTTTTGTTTTTATTTGGATTACATTTCAGTTCAGACAATGAACATTTTTCATTTACCTTTGCTACAGCAAAAACGGGCGTTTTACATCTTTTATGAACTACAGCTAAAAGATTTTTTTGCCAGCGTGCGGCTGAACACACATTTTATTGTTATGTTTTGCATTTTTACGGTCATTTCCCGTTTATTTTCGCCCTCGCCTGAATTGCCATCAATTCTTGGTAATGCTTTAAGTGCTGCTTTAAAAGGTTGTTGTCCTTGCCGTGTTCGCAGTGTGCCCCGAAAGTAAAAGTTGACAGCAAAAGAAATAAAGAAAAAACGGTTGCCTACTTTTTGGGGCCCTCAATAAATTTCTCTGTGAAAACACAGATAGCATTGTGTGTTTTTCACTTGAAATCAGCAAGAGCCAGGTTTTCAAATTTTCGGCCAAACAGCCGAAGTTCCCAAGCATTAAATTATTGCTGCAAACTTTTATAAAGTCGGTTGCTGAACATTTTTTGTCAGTTTTTAATTTAAAATGAAAAGTTTGCTTTTTTGTTTATTTATTTCGCATTGACACTGCAGCGAGCACTTTCTAATTGGAAAATAAAGGTATATTATTTAAAACATATAGTAAATAAACAGCAAACTTTGCTGTATGTAGCTTAAATATATGAAACAAATGAATACGGTTTTCCAACTTTTTGAACACATACAATTATAATTTCCACACAATTGTCATTTCGACTGAACTTTGTACATTCATTTTATGGCTTAAAAGCAGACCACTTTTTTTGAAATATCAGTTTTCACTGGAAATGTATTCATTTAGTTTAACCCTGTTATTTGCATGAGCGCATAAATTGTATTTATGCTTAAAGAAAATGCTCTCAAATAAAGGGAAATACGAGACCGTTATTAACAACAATTAAATTAATCGCCCGGAGCTATTACAAAAACAGGCTTCTTGCTTTTTAATATGTATTTACAAATAGTTAATATATATGTATATGTAAATACAAGCAATAATTAAAAGCAATGAACAAATTTCATTATTTCCTATTAACATAAACATGTTGTATGTGAACTACACTTTATAGTATAAACCCATGTTGTGTACACTCAAAAGTTGAGAACAAAGCCGTTAGCTTATTTAGCGATCCATTTGCTTTTATTTCATTTGTTTATAGCTTTTAGTTGAAACTCGAACTGCAGCCTGGCTGGGTTCTGGGTGGTTGTGGCACGTGTAATTGCCACTTAAATAAGTCGAGTTGTAAATTTAATTTGCAGCCGAAATAACTGAGGAGGGCAAGTCAAAAAGTTGAAGGCGCAAATACATTTAGTTGTAAGCCAAAAAAGTTTTTGGTCTTCTGCAGCATTTATGCCTTTTGGCTTGATAATTTGAAATGCTTGCGGTTTGTCAGTTGTGCTCATATGCAAGTCCTTGGCAGTCGTGTGAGTTAATTATGGCTGAGAGTTGGTGAGACAAAGAGACAAGCGTTTAAATTAATAAAGCCATGTTAGCAATGTGGCAGCTTTTGCAGTTAGCAAACAAAACAAATTTACTTATTTAATTTGCTTATGAAATTGCGATTGAATGGGATGCTGTGCATGTAATTAGTGCTTAATTAATGTGAAAATCGATTATATGGCAGCCTGAACTTTGCACTTGTCCCTAATGACACACACACACTCGTACGCACACACACACACACGATTCATTAAATTTGGTCTGCTCACATTTTGGACAATAGACGTGGCAAACAATTTAAGGCGCGTCAACGCCTTTTTGCATGGGCGCTGATTAATCATTAGTAAGTGCAAAAACCAATTAAAATAAATCACTTATTAGGGCAACAACATTCGCCCAGGCCCGCCCAAGATTTCAATACATTTCGCCGTGTGCTCATATTTGAGTAGCATTATTTTGGATTATATTGCAAATTTGCAGGCAAACAATCCCAAAATTGTTCGGTGTAGGCTTCACTGGGCAGCAGCCCAAAACAATGCCGCACAAAGGATACGTATTGTTAACTGAGTCAATTGAGTTTCACGCACATTCTATTCATCATTATAATTGACATGTATACAGATTAGCTAAGTCTAAATTGAAATTTTAATCTTTGAGGCTCAGGTGCGCAATCGGCTATTGTTATATTACAATAATCACATGTGAAGCTAAATCCACGTCCATATAAGAAAGCCCTAACTATCTTCGTTTTTTACTTTTCAAAACATATTTTCCCAATATGAATTTATGGATGCTTTATTTCTTTTGACCCAGTTTCATATGAATTATAAATTGCTGACTGTCAAAGTCGCAGCTAGTTGCTTGGGGGCTTCAATTTGCAGCAGCGACTTGAAGTAACTTAAGTTGCGTATACGCCGCGTAGCCGGCAGCTATAAATACAAAAAAAAAAAAAAACGAGAGAATAAAAGAAAAACATTGTACAAAAAATTCCACGAAGATGTCGCATTGTTGACTTTCCGCTGGCAAAGCAAATATTTTTGTCATTCGCCAAAAAAAAAGTTTCATTGTTGTTGCTGCAATTCGCGGCTCTGCGCCGCGCCACGCCGCGCCACGCCCCCGCACCCGACGCCGCGCTGTTCTGCTCGCTGCTTTGTTGATTTGATATAAAATTCATAAAGGAAAAAAATGTTTGCCATTTTGACATGGAATAATCAAATTGTCACAATGCTGGCGGTTTGCCGTAAATTTTATTTTATACTGCAAACAAAAGCATCAACAATGAAAGATAAAACAGCGAAAAGGATTTCGTTTGTGTGTACCGCAAACTTAACATTTAAAAATTTGCATATTTTTGGCGGCCACACGACGTATGCGTAATATGCTTGTTTTACAGTATAATGATGTGAGCTTCTTTTGATTTGTGGCAAACAATGCGGTGCATATTTCATATGGCATCTCATTTTGGCTGATTAAGCGTCGAGCATATTGCGTTAGTTAAAAACTTGACAGACAAACAAATTACAGCGCATTCATCAGACGCATCTTGGCGATTGACAGGCGCAGGCCATGGCTCCAGTCAAATGCACAGATATCGAGGCCACAGCCAACAGCAGACAACAATATAAGCTAGATGCCCAGATACAGATACAGATACAGATACAGATACAGCTACTCGCACAGGCACAGATACAGATATCGATTTAATCATTAGTGCTCCAGCTGACAGACGCTGGCTTTGTTGGTCTCTGTGTGTGAGACGCCCCTCAAGTGGGCACGGTATGAAATTTACATTTTTATTGCATGGAACAAAGCACTCGAGGGGGCAGCAGCTTCTTCTTCTTCTGCCCCCCATTGGGGCTGAGTTTGCAACAACGATAATTGTGGCAGGCCCAGTGCATGCCCCAGTCGACGAATGTGCTAATGCCATTATCATTGTTTGGCATAAATAATTAGGCAAATTATTTGGCCATCATTTCGGTTTTCGAAAATACCAAAACAACATTTATAATTAATAAATGCAATTCACGTTTAAATATGCAAACAATTCGTTGCATTGTATAAATGTTTTAGTTAGAATTGTTTGCAATGTATCTGAATTTGGCTTATTAGCTGGGCACAATTTGTTTTTGGGCTTGCCTTCTAATCATTTTAATACTCTCAATTTGCTTTTGTTTCTTTCTGTTTCACAAATCAATTGTTCTTTCTTTTCTTTAAATGTTATTCTTTTCCTTTGCCTTTCACACTTACATTCAGCTACTTTTTTATACTTTAACTTATCACTTTGCTTTATTCTTTAGTATCTAGCTTTTTTTTTAGACAAATGTTTTATTTTTACTTTTTTTTTTTGGGTTGTTAACTTCTTCATTTATGAGTTTGTTTGTGCAGCTTTTGCTGAATAGCTTTACATTTTTTAAGCTTCTTTTTCTATGAGCAAATTTCCCATTTGCTTTTCATACTTTTGGCACGCTTTTAATTTCTTTTATTTAATTTTTTCCATCTCTATGCCCTTTCACTTTATCGATGCAGTCGCACTGATTAATAGTTTTTCTTTCCATTCATCGTCCTTCAATAATTTTTATTACGACATGGATCAAATTCGCAGTGCATTAAAATTCAGTTGGCTGGCTAAACGACTTTTTAAAGAGCTGTCGCGTATATTTTATTTTAAGCTGACGTGAATTTATGAAATTTATATCCAACCTGGCCCAAATCAAGTCGCAGCAGCAGCAGCAGCAGCAGCAGCAGCAGCAGCAGCTGCTTGTTGTTGTTGGTGACATTAAAAGATTGATGCTTTCTACGTCCGCAAGTAATCGGCTAAGTTGTGTGCGTACTCGTATTTGTTTAGGAAGCACAACCCCCACCCCTAACCCCCAGCCCGTAACCCCTAACCCCTTAGCCTTCCACACTTTACCCTGTTTCACTCTTTTACTGCTCACTGCGTGTGTTTGGTTTTGTGTGCACTCTGTGGCAGGCTTTTAACTTCTCTTTTATGTTGGTTTAATCACTCGAAATGGCGTTGCATGCATTAAGCACTCGGTCGAATGCGACACAAAAAATCGCTTTTAAATCTTTTGCTTTAATTGATAACACTCGTACAGCCGCATTGGCCCAGTCTGATGCAGATTACGAAGGCTTCCTTTGGGCCCATGTTTGTTTGATTTGTTCGTTGTTCGTTGGTGTTGTTGTTTTTTGTTTGGAGGCTTTGTTTGCGCAGACATTTTGATTTATGAGTTTACGTTGGGAACGGCACCAAAATTGAAATTTCACAAAAGCGAATTGCGGATAAAAAGCAGGCACAAAAAGTCCTGCCCAGACTGAGCCCTAATGACAAGCGCAAGGCATAAAAAACTTGTATATACACATTGAGTATACGTATACATATGCATATAAAAATATATCCATATTTATCCATATATGTATTTGTGTGTACTCGACCTTATAGCTGCCTAGCTTTATGAAAATATATATGCTTCTATTATACCCTGGGGATAATTTTAGCAGCCACTAATGAGTCCAGAGGGGCGTGAAATGTTTGAGAGCTGCGTGCAACTGTGTATGTGTGTGTGTGTGTGTGTGTTTGCTGTAAATAATTATGTAACTGCCATAATTGTTGAGCATTTCTCAAAAAAAAAAAAAAACACCTCAAACAATTTGCCAAATTAAAAGCTTCAAATTGTCTTGATGAATCGCTGCAAATGATTGATGAGTGTCGAGTTTGAACGGTAAAGCTACGAAAACTGTTCAGCTTGATAGGTAAATATTAAAAATATCACATAGAAAATTTTGATACCTATGTTCTTTTTCTGCTGTGACAACGTGATGACAGATTAGGCAAACGCCCAAAATTTGTCAGAGATAAAAGTTGTTTGAAAAAATATTAAAAAAAATAATAAAAAGAGTTCTCTTAATGTAAGTAAAGGTAAATCAGCCTTAAATAATTCATATTTGGCATTTAACAATTTAACAAAAAATATCTAAACGAAATCCCATTAAAACATTATTAATTTAAATTTTATATATATTATTTAAACGTTATGAAAAGCAAGCTCATTGTATACTAAACCAATAAGCTGCTTATAAACTTTTTAGATAAATATATAAATATTTCAAAATAATTATTGAGCGCAATACAAATGCTTTCAACCTGTAGCTAAAGCTTTATTTAATAAATCTAGTTAAAAGTTAACGAAGTAAAACTTAAATAAGCTTCAGCTAAGCGAATTTACAAGCAGCAGCCATTTTTAGATAATGCTTATGGAAACGAACTGAGCGGCATTTGATCAGCACAAAAGCCAACAGCAGGCTGAGGGGGAGGTTGCTTGTTGTTGTTGTTGTTGTTGTTGTTGTTGGTCGCTGCTGCCAATCGATGGTAACACAACCAAATCGGATTAATTACGCTTCACCAATTGTTGCGCCACAAAGCTTAAATGGCGTCTGGATAAAACTGTGACGTTGGCCGTGAAGGAGACGAGAGGGGGGGTGGGGGGTGGTTGCTGCAATCTGGCTGATGGCTGTTACCGCTGTTTATTTGCATTGCTTTGCTTAAGCAATTTCCGGCATTGCAGCTAATGTTTAATTAAATGCCAAAGAGCCTGGCTGACACGCTCATTATCCTATTCAGTTTGTTGCCTTCAACATGCAGCACACAAACACACACAAATACATACAAACACGATTTGCCTCGACTGCAGCTGTTTGTGTTTCGAGCCGGTCCGGGCCGTGGCTATATTTGACCAATTCAGGGGGCTCCACTACATTAGCATCGTTACGAGCGCAGCCACAAGGAAAATTGCGAGTCTATTGGGCTGCTGCTGTTGGTCATAATTTGCCGCCCTGGGTGGCATTTAATGAACGGGGTCAATGTTATGCAAAATTTGGAGCAGCTGCATGCTGTTCAGTCCCTACACAAAAACACACACACAAACACTCACACACACACACACAACGCCCACGGGGCTGCTGTCTCTTAGGAGCAACCAGTTGATGGTTGCCTGTTTCCATTTCTTTTTTTGCCCTTGCTGCCTGTCAAGCGCGTCATTAACGCGGGCAAATATTTGCACCGACTGTGTGTGTGTGTGTGTATGTGTGTGTGTGTGTGTGTATGTGTGTGTGTGTGCTTTGTATTAGTGTGAAAGCTGCTGAAGCGCAGCCGGTTGCCATTTTTGGGCCCATTCTGCACAAAGGTCAAAGGTTTGCCACAGTTGTTCTGTCTGACATTTTTTTTTTGCTGATTTCTTTTCATAAAAAAAAATGTTGCTGAAAAAGCAGCCTAGATTGGGAATATTGTTATGATGAATGCAGAGCAAACACTTTACGTATGAATGTGTTTGACTCCTAATTATTTGCATTGGCAACTGGCACATATAACTTATAATAATAATATATAATAATGTTTAGTTAAGGTTAAGTTGCAGAAATTTCATTTTAGTTTCATAATACACAATTTTTTGAATCGCTTTTTCCGGGAAAAAAAAGTAATTACTTTCTGACCCCTCAGTAAAAACTAATTGCACTTTCATTATTTGTTACCTAACTTAACTACGAGTTAAGCCAGAGGTCGTACGAATTTCAATTGGTTTTCAGATTTCTTAGAATTTGTTGATGCATTTTGCATTTAATTTTGCGCAACATCAATTTTTGCATTCATTAAATCTTAAAATTCTGAAGAATTTCTTAAACTGCAGTGTTTAGCAATTTCTTAACGGACTTCATTTTGCCATAAACGCTTTCTAATAAACTTAAATCATTTTCTTCGAATTTGTTTTTGGGAACTATTTGATGACATAAACTTGCTGTCAAATGAGAATTCTTAAGAATATACTGGCAACAAATTACTTCGGCATATCAATAATTAAGCAGAAACTTAAGTTTGAACTGCAAGTGCAAGCTTCACTTTTCACTTTTCTTTTTAGGACTTGTCATATTCCATTAACCGCAAATTGATTTTAAAACTAATTAATTCGTTTTTTCCATTGTAAGAAAAAAATTAAATAAATATAAAGTGGCCAACGAATTAACTCATGCTTGCCGCTTGGCTTTCTCTCACGCCCTTTTTTTTTAGTGCTGCTGCTTTTTTATGCACTTTGACCCACATTTAACGTTCAGCGGAGGCGTTGTGTGGGGAAAGGGTTCTTTGTTTCCTGAATAAATCATACGACATGTGTGCCGCAAGACCGCTGAATAAACACACACCCACACACACACACACACAAGCCTAGATAGCCGCACGCAAACACAAACAAACGCGCACAGACATTGTCAACTGGCGGCTGTTTGACTGTGTGTGTGTGTGTGTGTGTGGAGTAAAGTTGCCAGCTGGCAGGAGACGTTTATCCTGTGCATCACTTTGCCGTGCGCAGTGGCCTGTACATAGTTTTATGTTCCAGCATCCATCTCGAGCTCTCAAAGGATTTCGAACAAAAAATGGTTCGATATCTGAATGAAAGAACTGTATATATATATATGTGTGTGTGTGTATAAGCCAATATGTTGGATTTGGCATAGCTTTGTTTGACTTTTGATCAGTTTTATCCAGTGATTCAGTTTACTAAATCATTTTTTTTTTTGGTTTTGCACCACTGTGCCCATTGCAGTTTTAATGTCATTTCCTTCTCAACTTTGCCACGCTGCGTTAAAGTTTCATTTGTTGTTGTTGTTCCTTTTTTATACTCAACGTTGATGAATTTTATACAGGTTAAGTGGCCTGGGTCCACCTTTGTGGTGGCTGCTGTCGCTTGCCGTTGCTTGGCCATATGCACTGTGGGTGAATATTTGTGATTCAGTACCATTGTGGCTTCCGGTTCGCTTAACCTTTACACACACACACACACATTGCGTGTGCTGGGTGGGCACTTGGATTGGCTCATTACAGAGCTGGCCAGGCTTTTAATCTTGGCCAATATGTTGCAGGTCAAAAACAAACTATTTTCAAACATTTATGCCCGTAATTTGTATGCCTTCGATTTGATGTCGCTTCCGATTTGCCAGTTTGTCCAACGGACATGCTCGACTATTTTTGTAAGTAGTTCAATTATTCAACTGCTCATGCGAGTGCATATTCAAGCATTCCAATTGCCCGAAAGCCAACAGCTTTGACAGGCGAATCACGTGCGGCACAGTTACAAATTCATTGACCAATGTCCAATGGTCAATTAAATGCTGGGCTTTCAGCTAACATGCCGTTAGCCAGGTCCTTAGAATTACATTAAACTGACACAAAATCGATGCTTACCAAATTAAACTGCCTTCGATGTGGCAAGTCGAGATGGCTGATTTGTTAAACACAAATTAAAAAGAGAATATTTGATGATCAAATTATATTTTGAGGCGTATTGACTTTTCACTTTTCGACAAGCAAATAATAGCTTGTTTGTATTATTAAAAAATTTAAAAATTGCAGTAAATTAAATTTAAGATCTGATGTCTTTTGTTTCAAACTTGGCTGGCTTTGTTGCCTTTGCCGGTTAAAAGCACTTTCAGCGTACTTTGCTTGCTCTTCCGCAGTAGCGCAAAGTAAATGAGCAAACAAAGCTAGTTTCCAGGAAACTCGAGAATAAATTTCCATTGAAAATTTCAACTAATTAAATACGCCAAATTAAGTTTACTGCGAAATATTCAAGACTCTTGTAGCAGGTAATCTTTCTGGAGTAAAAGCTGGGATCAGGCCAATTAAATCAAATATTGAATCGAACAAAGCTTAAGTCAGACTTAGTTCAGTTTGAAGAGCAACTTGAACAAATTATGCAACTAGTTGGGACTAGAAAATAAGCTTTCGAGGCGTGCTTTAATTCTTGGAAATATATGAATTATATGTTTGCATAGTTGAGGAGACGCCCTCGCATTGTCCACAGGTGGATCTTTAAGTAGTCCATGCAGCAGCTTGTCGACAAGCACTCGACAGCAACAACTTACCCATAGATACTTTATATATATGAGACTTGTAACGAGCTGTGTGTGTGTGTTTGTGTGTGTTTGCGACATGCCTAACGCTTATTTTATAGTCAGTAATATATGCGCTCTTTCGAGCAGAGCTTAAGGCATTCACACACACACACACTCGCTATTACACACATAGTTAGGCAGAGTGTATGTCTATATTTGTTTGACTTTTTAGTGGATGTCTTGACATTGATTATGTCGTTGTGGGTTTCGTCTTTTTAATACTTTTTCTGGCAGGTGTGGTTTTACAATAGATAAAGTTTTTAAACTTGTTTTAAACATTAAGCTATTATAGACAGAAGAAAAGGACTAAATACTTGTACTTGTAAAATAAAATGGATTGTAAAGAAATTATATACATATGTAAGCCTGGTTGAGTCGTGATTTTATTCTATATATAAATTTTAGGTTAAGGCTGTTTTATTTGCATCTAAAGGTATCGCTTGCAATACTTTATTTATATTTAGATTATTGTGGCACTCACCGCAGTCAGTTGACAGTTATTGTAACACAAAATGTATGTTTCCTGCTACTTTGACAGTGTTCTGTCGATATATGCTATTTATTGTAAGTGTCTGAGTGTGTGTGTGTGTGTGTTGTCAAGTGCTTTCTGATACGTTTTCCATTTTGTTTCTTTATTTTGTTTTTGTTCAGTTTGTTGTACACTTTGGCATTGCTGTCAACGCTGTCAACGCCTGTTTGCGAGACTTTAGCATTGACCCCGTCGTATTTGCACAGATTCAACTATGTTGATACTGGTTTGCATACATGTTTGACAATGACACTGAAATGTTCGCTCTATTTCCATACGTTTGTTTATTCATGACGTCCGCCAAGCCGCCCGAGGGTCTGATGATGGGACAGATGGGCTTGTACCACATGACGTATGTGCAATGTGCATTTTAATTTCACTACAAAATCCCCTAACCTGCCGGATCGGGCTACCGAACCGGATGATGCTAGTTGCCATGTGACTGCGTTGCTGCTAACTGCTAACTCAAATTGATTTGTGTGTGTTCGAGTCAAATTCAATTACGAGGCTCTGGCTCATCTGTCACTGAATGGGCCATTGTTACGTAGGTGGTCTCTAAAAATAGCCAATGCCCAATAACAGAGACAAACACCCAACAATGACTCACATAAGGAACACACAAACTCACACACACACACACGCGCCATTGAATGCAAGTGTAAGCTTATGTGCTTTTAATACCAGTCTGCCAGTCTGCTACACTCGGCGTATACGTAACGCGCGATGCATTAAAAATTCAGCAAGTGTAAATTAAAAACGATGCCATTGCCATTGTTCCTTCACTTAATACGTGTGTGTGTGTGCGTGTGTGTGTGCGTGCATTTTTCATATTTTCAATAAGACAAACGCAGTGGCGAGGATGATTCGCAGACACGTTGCCTTCAGGCTGGCGGCGTGCAAATGCTTAATTACATTGCACACACACACACACACACACACGCATGCATCCATCATCGAGGCGCCAGGATAATAGGCAAGCCAGCCTGCGTCCTGCGCTGCTGCAGGATGCCGGCCTAAGCATCCAGTGCTTGCCTTTCAATTGATATCGCATGTCTTTGCCAGTCAGTCAGCCATTACAACCGCCCACGCACACACACATACACCCACGCACACACACACACACATAGTGAGTACTTCCTGCGCGTAACTGTATGGCATTTTCAATTTTCAGTTCTGTTCAACCACCTTTCTGTTGAACTCGCTGTGGTGGGCGCAGTGTTGGGTAACGTTACAGCACTTCCGCTTTAATCGTGCGAATGTGTGTGTGTGTGATTGTGTGTGTGTGTGTGTGAGTCGATAAAACTGTTGGACTTTGCATGCGAGCCCTGCCAGTGTGTTGCTGCCTGTCTTTCTTTATCCCCCCTCCCCTCTCCCCTGTCCTGTCCTGTCGTGTCCTGCCCCACGTTCGTGTTTATTGTGTGAGTTGCTTTCCTGGCGTTGCTGTCGCCACAGTTAAACTGTCATTGTCATTTAAATGTCTTTTGACTGTTGCTGCTGTTATTGTTCTTCTTTCACTTGTTGGAACTTTCCATGCACACACTCACACACACACATACTCTCTTAGAGGCATACATTTACCCACACATTTATCACATTAAATTGAAATTTTTTTCCCACTGGCTGCCTGCTATTGTGTTATGTATGTATATGTGTGTGTGAGTGTGTGGGCTTCAGCATTCCTTCATAGTTTCCAGTTTATTTATAACCTTTTAATTAATTTCACAAAGCTGTGACCACAGGTAACAACAATAACGTAAAGTTATGATCGTCAGCATTCCAATTTCGTTACACAATATGTAACACAATTGATTTTATCTACCATCGACTGAGTTAATTATTCTTTTATTTTTAGATCAGTTAGATTTTAAGCATTGTTAGGAAAATGCAGTTATTAAATATGACGCTATTTGTATTGATTAGAAATTTAATTTATATATTTAATGCAAACACACACATTTTTATTGTTGCCAAAAACAATCCTCACATATTTTAAATCAGATTTAAGTCCTTGCGGGCTGCTTTTACATATCAATCAGTTTCCGCAGAAACCAATCATTGAATATGAAAATATTTGTATTGATTAGGATTTTTACTTATATATTTTATAGAAATTTTAAGCTGTTTTACAATACTATATAAAAATTGAAATATTTGCAATTTTTAATTTAAATTCAAACTGAAATGCTTTAAAAAAAAGGAAGCACAAAGCTCTTTACTACTGCCAAAAAATCCTCACATATTCCCAATCAGATTTAAGTCCTTGCAGGCAGCTTTTACATTTGAATCTTTTTCGGCCGAAACCAATCTGCACTCATTTTGCCATTTCTAGGAAGATCTGCCGTTAGCCACAAAAAGTTGAAAGCATTAATTGGTAGCTCGCATTCACAGTTTTCATTCGTGGAAGGTCACTTTCATAACTTCACTTGTATTAAGGATAAATTTAATTTTTGCCAGAAAAATTAGTGTTTTATTATCAGATATTTCACCTGTATTTTGTATTTTTGGCATGTTAACATGTTATTAAGCCAATTCTCTTGTACGAATTTTAATTATAAGCATAGTTTTAATGAAAGCGTTTTTATCCTTTAAGCTTTCTGCGTCAAAGGGTGTTTAAGCTTCTGTTTGTTGCAAGAATATTTTTCTGTTTCATGATTTCAAATATATTTAAATTTTCATTTAAAATTTTATATAAATTTATAATTACATTCTCTTGAAGTTCTCTGTTGCCATTGGCAATATTGTTGATGTGCTTCCATTTTAGGCTTGCTTAATTATTTAAAGCTTAACTAAAGGCTCTATTTGTTGCATATACTTTAATTTATTGCCTGTGTAATGGTATTTTACCAATTTGTAAATATTTATAGAGTTTTTTTGTAAATATTTGCATTACAAAGCTTGGCAAATATATTGGGTATTTGCATTAATTTGTTTTCAATGCATTAACAGCAGCATTTATATACATTTAAATATGCTTAACGATAATTAAACAGTTGTCCCAATTTTATCACAATTTATCAATTGTGTTTGTTGTTTCATTTTGGTTGACATTGTAATTCAGTTTTAATGGAAACCGAAACATACACGTGGCCGTTATCAGATATTCAACAAATATACACACACACACACATACAAATGCCGTGTCATAAATGTATTTGGTGTGTTTGAGTATCTGAGCAGCAGAACTAACTAACTAAGCTTCAGGCTTGCTGACGGTGCCACAAACCACCACCCGTCAGGCGGCACCACATCAATATTTGCTGTGGCTGCCACATACTGTGGGCGTTCTGTGTGTTCGGCACTGTGTGCGTGTGTGTGTGTGTGTGTGCATTGCCTGGTGTGCGGCTGTTGGGATTGTGTCGCGTCAACCGTGACCATACGCTCAATATTAAACTACATTTCCTTTGAACCGTCAAAGGTATTGCTGGATTTTCCAGCTTGGCTTCCCTTGAATTCGGGCAACTGCAATTTGGGCTTTTAAAAGCCTACAGCACCAAGTTTTGAATGCACACAGATGCAACAGTTTAAGAATTTGCTAGCCTGAAATCTGAAATCTAATACAATTAAGACTTTAGCTTTAGATAATTGAGTTACTTGCGAATATAAGTTTATTTTTTAGTTAAAATAAAAATGCGCCTAAGAGTATGCAACACTTTTTTTAAAACGTGCAAAGAACAGAAATCAAAGGAAAAACTTTGTGGGTTAACTTCTGGTTTGGTAAAGGCAGATAACTTTTAAAACTGTTTGCCCATTTATGCACATGTTTAAAACAGACACAAAAAGGAATTTACCAAACCAAAAAATTGTATTTAAATATAGTTTCATTAGCAACAAGCGCTGAGTTGTTTGTTGGGCTATTTTTAAGCACGCGTGCTTCTCTAATTACACATACAAACATATATTATGATTATTTATATTATACCTTTTAAGTCCCTTTTTAATTTTGAGTATGTATTTCCTGAGGCTAAATAAGCATGTCTGTCTATTTCTATGCTATAAAGGTACTCCGAACTTGGCATGCCATATTTAATATCCTTTATCTACCATAAAAACTAACGTTATTTTATTCGATAAGATATAGCTTCGACTCTTCGAAGATAAATGTTGTTTCGTGTTTTATATTAAATTAAAATTGCATAATTTTTATTTCCAGAAGAAGGGCCAGCACTCAACATGCATTGCCAGATCGCACAGTTAAGAGCAAAGAATATTTAATAATTGAATGTCAGCAAAAAGCAGCAGAAATTGCAGCAACCGAAACAATTACCAGCAACCGAATCGACTCTTTTGTGGAGAGAGTGTGTGTGTGTGTGTGTGTTTGGGAACTTGCGTTTGACATCTGAGTTAAAAAGCACAAACACACAGGCACCCACGCACGCGAAGACAACACAGCACAACACAGAACACACAACAGACAACACACAACAATCAACAGACACGCACACACAGACACAACAGGCAAATAGGAATTGTACGAGAACCCGTGTAGTATGTCAAGTGGACGCAGCGCACGCCTACCGCCCACGCCCACGCAGAACGCCAACAACAAGCACCGTGTGGCAGCAACAGCAGCAGCAGCAGCAGCAGCAGCTGCAGCAGCCGGCGAGCCCAACAGCAACAACATGCAATACAGCAGCGGCAATCCGACTGCCAACGGCAGCGCTGCTTCTGCGTCGGGCTTGGGCGTAGGCGTAGGCGGCCTGCAAATGGGCATGAACCTGAGCATGGGCAGCATGAGCATGGGCAGCGGCGTTGGGCCCGGCTATGGCATTGGTTCGATGTCCGGCGGCGTTAGCGTTTCGACCAGCGATGCGGCCACAGAGAGCATACCGGGCGAGACCATCGATGTGCTGGGGCCGGAGCTGGCGGTGGCCACCTCGCAGGTGCTCGAGAATTTGTCGGAGAACGAGCGCAAGATGATAATCGAGGTGCTTAATCGGGACGAGTCGGTGCGGCAGCGTGATGCAACCCGGATAATGTGAGTACGAACAACGCATTACAAGCTCTAATGAAAACTGTCCAATGCGGCGGATACGTAACAAACATACTCGCTTCAAATGGGAAAATGTTCTACAGACAAATTGAATGCTTGAACATTGCTTTTGCTTTTTTTTAGCTTTGAGCTTCATCTCTCACATCACTCAATCACCTGATACCCTGTGTTCTATTTAATCCCAAATGGGCCTATTTTACTATCATGTCAAAGTGTTGAAAATGAAGTGATAATGGGGAGAATATTTTTAAATTTTGTAAACAGTTGGCATATTGACACTGAAGCCCCTTTCATGAGCAAAATATTTCCCAAATTGCTATTTGCCACGGCGTTGCCTTTTAATGGCACGGCTATGTCGTAAGGCTGGGCTGGACAGTATCTGGTTTTATAGCTGGACAAGCAAGCAATTTGGTGTAGTCAATTCACTTTGGTTATTGCCACTTGTCAGCAAGGTAAAGATGCCAAATTGGCCAATAAAAGCCGGCAATACGGCTGGCCTTAACTCAAAGGCAGCCATAATTGAGCTCAGCTGTATTCGTGGCCCAGCTCAAATCAAGGTCCTTCACTTTATTGCTGTTTATTTAAAGCATAAAAACGTTTGTTTTTTAATCTTTTTTTTTTAATAGAAAAATCTTAAAAATTTTTTGTTTTATGTGTATAAGCAATATTTCATTTTATAAGCTTTTCCGCCGGCATTTGCACACGCTTAAAGGTCATGTGGAGAGCTATATATAAATATATTTAACTTAGCTCGTTTTTGCACATTCTTTCAATTTAATCAGCTGCACGAAATAAACGCTGCGAAAATTGCGCTTTTCTTTTCAACATTTTCTTCTTTTCTGAGCTTGTTATCCTGCGAGTCTTTTCGGCGGTGCTGCTTTTATGTAAACTCAATTAAAACTCACGTGATTACTGAGCCACCAAACTATACATGTTTTGTTACGTATTTTTAATTAAATGTTGGTAAAAAAAACAAACCACTTTTCACTCATTGAACTGTGCTTCAATTGAATGCGTTGATGCACTTGGAGCAGAACTTTGGCAACTTCAAAAGTGGCTGCGATTCGGTTTTTCTTGAGCTGCGTCCACCACGTAACGCACATCGCGTAAACCACAATTTACTGCCTGGCAATTCGCGTGTGGTGGTGCTTGGGGCAGATGTTAACCCAGGTAAGCTGCAAGCGCCGCCAGCACTTGGGCGACAAATCACGCGCCGTCGAGCAATCTCGGGTCCGCCCCAAAGCTGAGTTGCTTGTGGCATTAAATTGATATGCGCGAACAAAAAAAAAAAAAAAAAAAAAAATTGTTTTCACTTCGCTTAAGCGGCTTTTGTTCAATATACACTTATGCCACTTGCGAACTTGGCTCACATCGGCTGCCGTTCTGGCCCCTTTCGCGTCCTAGGCCAATTTCTAACCCCAATCAAGCCCTAAATCAAACTCTTGTGCCATTTTATGCTTCATCCGTTGAAGTTGCTTTGTGTTTGTTTTTCCCATTTTTCGTTGCCTTTAAATCCTCTTGTTGTTTTTTTAGTGCAAGTGAAAATGATTTTCTACAAAATTGAATTCAATTTTATTGTACTTGCGTGACTATTGTAAGGCGACATTTTTATGCCTTTAGTAGGAGCTGAATATACTTTGGGGGTTCAATTTGGTGTCGCTTATCAATCGATATATCGTGAAGGCAATTTCGGGCTCGATTTTAGAGACTGCCACAATAATAATTAGCTTAGGTGGTTAATTAATTGGTTAACTCCTTTTCGATTTTTAGGCCAATTTATGTTAGACATTTGGTTAACAGACATAAAGTAGTCCAGGTATAAATATGTAAAAAAGTATTCTGTCAAAGTTGACATAAATACAAGCTTAACTTCACTTTCATATACTTACACTTGTGTTTATTTTTAACGGGCATTTTAGTATGTTTCAATACACTGCTAAATTTACCTTTTTACCAGGCTAAGCTGCCGCTTGTTGCTGCCACAAGCTTCGCTTGTCAAACTTAACCTCGTGTTAACAAGAACTTCGACAGCGACCATTTCCTTCAATTAAAGCGCCGTCAAGAGCAAGAGCTGTATTTCCACATAGTGCACAAGTGGCTTACAGTATAACACGCTTAATGCGAGTTAATGCCTCGTGTGGCACAAAGTCCGCTGGTTTTTAATGCCAACTCATAAACATTTCTCTATAACACAGCCCCCGTTCAAATGTTCAGGTGGGGGGGGGGGGGGGGGGCGCTGATTTAGTTAAAATGTGGCCGCCTTTTAGGCGGCTCTGATTGCTTAATCATGTTGTGTGTATGTGTGACGGAAATGGCGAAATTGAAAAACGCCACTGGAGCCATTTGATGACCAGCGGGGAAAGCAGCAGAAAGGACCCAAAGCCAGCTGCATGTGGGTTTTTGGCCAGACTTCTGCCAGCTGGTTCAGAAATGATGTTTTCATAATGACGCAGGCCAACAAAGTGGGCGGCCATAAAGTACCATTGCTATTATACATATATATATATATATATATTGGCCATATATTGAGTAAAGCGGCAATAATGACGCCTGCCCACAAACAGAAGATGATGAATGAACCTTGTTGGCGATGCCTTCGGTTTCCCATTGCCAATCTGAGCTGGAGCATCAGTTAAATGTTTGGCATTTTATTATCCTTTTAATCAGTGCCGTTGTTGACATTAACATAAAGCTGTCGTTAAGTAAAAGTAATTAATTCTCAGCCACTTAATGACGTTTTCAACTTGTTAGCAGGCTGCGAAAAAACCACTTAAATTGCAAATGGAGTAGTAAATTTTTAATAGTATCCCATAGCACTTATATAACAATGTATGGAAATATCAAGTGTTATAGCATATGTATATATTTTATGTGGCTCCTAGTTTTAACGAGTATAACTAAATTGAAAGTGTGCTAAAGTTATAACTGTTATCGAATGAAAATTGGATCATTTATTGCCAGGGATAATTTATATGATGAGTTGTACTAATAGATACATATAATAATTTAATATGAAGAAAAAGTTAGAACCCATAGAGAAAACTAATGAAATTGTCTAATAATTGGTCTATTGCTTAAAGCTCGTTAGCTGAAAGTGGTTGCCCCAAATCTAGAACAAGGCAATGGCTCCAATTAAACATATAAATAAGTAATAAAAAAAGGACCATTTCCTAGGGGCGGACACGACGCACGCGACACTCTATCAAGTGGCCAGAGTAACCAGGCAACGCAATTAATCTTTAGCATGTGCCACATGAAGATACATGACGAATGTCTGTTTCACCTGACAGACAGACAGTCAGACAGACACTCTGACAAGTGTGTCAGCCACTTTAACGTATTGGTATCTCTTACAACTGTGTGTGTGTGTGTTTGTCTGTTTTTATTGCCATCAATCTGGCCGCTTTCTCATGCTCACCCTTCCAGCTGTTTTCGTTTGCATATGCCACGGATTGTTGCACGTTAAGTTTGACTCATGCCAGAATGCAACATGCGGAATTGTGCTGTCTGTTTTTTTTTTTTTACTCTTTGCATCTGTTGCCGCGTAATGAGCTTCTTGAAAACTTATCTCATTTCCGTGCTGACGCACAAGCGCCCATTGAGTGCGTACCTAAAGATACCTGTGTTTGTCACTTCTCTTAACTAAATTAAATTTAATGCCAAGCTGCCAAGCTTCATCTTTCTGTTGCTCAAGAACTTCATTAACTGCCGCTTCCATCACCTGTGCCGCTGCACCCTGCCACGCCCACTCGCGCTCCCACACCCACACCCACACACACCGCCAGCCCCAGGTTCATTATCATCAGCGGGCATTTGATTATGTGCCACTTTGTAAGCCAGCTAGAGATGAGCGTGACACGAGAGCACGAACACGAACACGTGCGCGAGAAAGCACGAAACTAATGAAATTCAGCTTTAGTTTTTAGTAGGAAGAACATATTTAATTTTGCGGTAAATGTTCAAGCTAATGTGCAAATCAGCATATGCAAATAATTTATTTATTTGGCAAATAGGAAAACTGGTTTTCCTTAAAGCATAAATTGAATTGAATTTTTATGAAATTTATTTTTTGTTACATTTTTTAAATAAAATATTGCTATAGCTGAATCTTGTTGTACATTGAAGGGGTTAAAAACAAAAAACAATTATTAATTTTTGTGAATTTAATTTTTTTGTTTATATTGTTTTTTAAACAAAATATTGCTATAGCTGAATCTTGTACATTAAAGGGGGAAAAAACAAAAAATAATTATTAAATTTTATGAATTTTATTTTTTTGTTCATTTTTTTTTTAAATAAAATATATCTGTAGATGAATCTTGTTGTACATTAAAGGGGTAAAAAACAAAAAATAATTATTAATTTAATTATAAATTTTATTATTTTGTTAATTTGTTTTTTAAATAAAATATGTCTATAGATGAACCTTGTTGTACATTGATGGGGTAAAAAACAAAAAATAATTATTAATTTTTCTGAATATTTTTTTTGGTTCATTTTTTAAACAAAATTTTGCTATAGCTGAATCTTGTACATTAAGGGGAAAAAAGTACTATATATTATTACTATATACATACGTATATTATTGCCATAACACAGTTTCTTTGTTATAAATATTTTCTCTTTTATTTACAATTTTCTTGCCTGTCGCTTGATTTTATTTTTTTTTTTTTTTTTTTTTTTTTTTTTGTTTTTTTTTTTTTTTTTTTTTTTTTTTTTAAAATAAAGAAATTTTTAACAAAGTTATTTGCCTGTCGCTTGATTTTGTTGTTTCTGCCGCTGGGCTCACTTTGACAGTCTTAATTGCAATTTTCTCGTGTCACGAGTCACGCCACCATCTCAATTTAAGATAACAAGAGTGAGATAGAAGAGAGAGAGCAACAAAAATACAAACACATTGCCGAGGGTCCATTTACTTATGCTTCTTGGTTAGTTTTTGCTTTGCTTTGCTTTGGTCTGCTCTGCTCGCTGGCGACTGCGGCTTTTGCTGTTTTGCTGTTTTGGTGTTCTGCTTTGCAAATTTCACTTGCTAATGCTTTTGATTACTTTTAATTACAATTTGGCTGCTAGGCGACGCTGGCCAACGTTTGCCAGCTGCCCCCAGCTGCAACCTCGAGTGCCCCATTTCGGTCCCGAGCTTCTCTTCTTCTTCTTGTTCTTTGGTTATGTTTATCAAACTTTTGTGCAGTCAGCTGTTACTTGAGCTGGGTCTTAAAACGCGTCGCAATGTCTTTATTTATTTTTTGTTCATCTTTTTGTATTTTTTTTTTTGATGATTATTTTTTGTCTTTTATTATTATTTTGTTTTTTTTTTTGTTTTTTCTTTTTAAGTTTGGTCATCAAGTGACTTAATTGGCCGCTTAACGCTCAGCCTAGCTCATTAGCCAGCACAGCAACCTTTTTTACCCATACAGCAACAATTTTCTCTCTTTGACATTCCTTCAACGAGCTTAAGTTCTACGCGCCTGAAAGCCTGCAACACATATGCAAAAATGCTGCAAATGCAGGAGATAACGACTGCGCTTAATTAGTGCCGAGCATGCCACATGCAACATGACACTCGCTTTTTAGCCGCCAGCGACAACAAAATGCCATGGTAACATATTGAGCAAAATGTACAGAAATGCGTGGCCCGAGGGCTCGGCAAATATGCCGCATGCTGGCCAATTAAGTGCACTTTTCTAATGTTATTAAACAATTATGATGTTTATTAGCGATGTCATGGCATGTTTTCGTTTTAAGGCCCGCACTTCAGATACCAATAAAGGCAGTCGACTTTGTGAAAGTTCACACGCCATCAACTCTGAATGGCAAGTTAAGAACGCTTTAAGCTCTTTAATACCCTACAATTTTACATAGAAATTATGAAAAAAGGAAAATCAAATTGCTTAAAATGGAATTAAATTTATTATAAATATTTAATAAATTGTTTATTTTGGCGAGGCAAACTCAAAGCTTTACAAATGTTGACTTTGTTTTCTAAGAATTCAGTTAAGAGTCAGATAGAAGCTAAGAAAAAGAAGGTACATTTGTTTATCTTTTATTATTTATCTGCTCATTCAATGCTTGTGAATACTTTAAGTTTGCAGTGTATGAAAAACTCACTTTGCGAATTTTTCGCCAGCGTTTCCCGCGAACAGAATTCAACGCTGTCCAGCCAGAGACAGCAACAAAAATGCGACTCGTCTTTCTCATGGGTGCATAATTAAAATGATAGCAACAGGCGACGTCGCGTTCTGTTTAATGATAATGTGAGAAGGGCGCCTCAGGTAGCATAGCTAATACCACAAAGAGAGAGAGAGAAAAACAAAGAGAGAGAGAGAGAGAGCGCGCGCGAGAGAGCGACTCAGATCGTTGCTCTCTTTGGGGCTGGCTTTCAACCTGTTGCTTTCAATTGCGAGTTTCAATCTCGGCGATCGACTCGGCGCTCAGTCAACGAACGCGTCTCGAGCCAAGCGGACGTCGTCACGCTGTCGCGCTGTGTGTGTGAGAAAGAGAGAGAGAGAAAGAAAGAGAGAGCGAGCAAATAAAGATGAGATTGCCGGTTTAAGATTTTGTGTATTTCTACCTGTGCGCCAGCAAGAAATTCAATATATTCTTTCAGTTCGGTTGATATGATTCTCGTTTTGGGCGATACGAAAGGTATCGCTACAAAAGTATCTGACAGATACCACACGCAACGCGCCGCCTAATCTAAGGCATGCAAAGCGGGCAGACAACGACGCGACTTTAAGCTCTAAGCAACGAACACAAATAAAAAAAAAATATGTATAAAAAATAAATAAAAACCAAACACGAATTGAAAAAGAAATTCTGTGTGCCAAGCAGAAGATAACAAAGTTAAACGAATCATATAAGAGTTTGCCAAAAATATATATATATTAATAAACCCACGACGCCCAACGAAATCCCAGCGAGCTGCTTTCAGCCACACACACAAGATACGAAAAGTATCTCAGTACCAAAAGGTAAATTCGAATAAAACAGAACAGAGTTTCACATGCGATTGCTCTACGTGCACAATTGCGCAATTATTATAGTTTTTTTTTTTTGTTGTTGTTCAAATTCTTTGCTTTTATTTACCTCACATACTTGGCAAATATGCTGAGAACGGAATATGTGGTTAAAGAAATGCGCTCTTGGGTTATTTTAACGGTGTGGCTGTAAATTTAATTAAAGACCAGACGCGACTTGGGCTGCACCAGCAATATCCAGTTGCAAACAAAGGCGCGACATCGGTCCAGAACGAAAAGAAGTTATATTCGAAGCCAGCAGCTCTTTTGCATTGGTATCTGTTGGATGCGCGTATCTGAGTATCTGAGTGTATCTTTTGTCTCTGTCTCTGTGTCTGTCTGTGCTTTGGGGTCGTTAAAAGCGCATTACACACTCAGCTCACGCATTCACGAATGCACCCACTCCAGGCCGAAGGTTCTCCTTCTTCTTTACGTTGTGTATCTGAATGCGTATACCTTGTATTTTTGTTGTTGTTGTTGCTGTTGTTGTTATTGTTGCTTTTAACTCGTCTGTGTTTGCTTTTTTCTTGTCGAACTTGGCTTGCCATAAGTTCGACTTAATTCTTATGCCGCACATCGTCGCACGTCTCAAATGCGATTTTTTTTTTCGTTTGGCTTTTGTTTGTGTTGTTGCCGCCGTCGCTGTTTAAAAACTGTTTTTACCCAGTACCAAATTGCAGTCGTTAGCCGCATATGCAAACCACATTTGATGGGTCCATCAACTTGAATGAATTTGCAATTTGGCGATTGAGATTCCCGTTCTTGTTGTTGCTTTTATTATTTCACTGCGCTCAACAACAGCAGTTACAACAACAACAACAACAACAACTGCCACAAAGCCTAGAGCCGTGACTAATGGAGCGCTGCGTCAACAACAACAACAACAACAACGAATGTATCTGTTAAGTAAAGTATCTTGTAGGTGTGAACTGAGTTTGGCCAACAAAGCGGCAACATTTCTCATTTTTGACTTGTTGTCATTGCTGTCTAAATAGCACTCAGATTGCTTTGAACATGCAGAGAGTTCACATATAACCGCTACCTATATACTGTTATTTATCAGTCTGTCTGTTGGCCACGTTTCGCATTATGCGGCTCAAATGAAATTAGCATATTGCTGCACATTCGTAACTCTAGACCTTGACTCGATGGCAAGGCGAGGAGACAGCGTCGTTAAATGTACTTAGCTTACTTTAAGATCAATGACATCAGCTTAACAAAAGAGAAAATACGTTCACCTTAAGCTTCTTCAATGACACGAGCTACAAATTTCACTCGAACACAAATAAATCTTGGTCAAGATAAAAGCAGTTAGTGAGCTTAGCTTCAATTACAGCCGTCTTAAGTGTCATAATAATGATTGATAAAGTTTTTTGAAATTGTTTTTTACAACTCCAATGGCAAAGCTTTAAAATTAATTTATGGTTTTTGATAAACAACAAAGTAATTTACTTTTTATTTAAGTAGATTCAAGTTAAAAATTGTAGTTTTCAAAGAATATTTTTAGCATTATTAACAACTTTAATCTGTAATCGTTTCCCCCAGATTAATCTTATGTTCAATTAGCATTTTCAGCAAGTGTCATCGCTATTTGAGTTCTTTCAAATTAGTAACTCAAATACATTTGGCAGATAAGGCCAAAAACGTAGCTTATCAGATGAACTGCGCTTGTGTACTTATTTATGGGCACTAGATCCAAATATTTGGACATTATGTCACGTTTAGATAAGCAGGTTATAAGCGAGAGCATTGACCAAAGGCGGCACGTACCGCACCGTAATACATTTGGATGAGTCGTAAGCCGCAGGAGTTGTTAGTTTAAATGAGAAAAATGTAAACGAAAAAATTGCCAAATGACTTCATTAATCATTTATAAATATTCATGCAGCTGGACGTTTGCCGACGGCCACGCCCACGTGTCTAAAAGCAACGCCCTGTTTTTGTTTTTTCTCATTTTCGCACATTTATCATTATCATTTTCAGCAGCTTTCCTTGGTGAGGAATTGTTTGCTTTGCTCAGTCATTTTTTTACTTCCGTTAAATAAATAACTCAAGTTGGTTTTGCTTTTCGCCGGCCAATTGTGCGTATGCGTAATTTATTATAATTAATGCATGAAACACAGACAGTTATTGAGTTTAATAACGTTATATTTTTTTCCTACATTCGTTTTGTTTTATGTCGCTTTCTGCCACAGCTATTTTATTTGCATTTTAATCGAGTGAGGTGTTGCCAAAAAGTTACTTCTAGTTAGCTTTTGGCCAAAGCCAAATGTGTGGCCAGTTAGAAGTGGAACTCTAATCAAGCCAAATGCAAATTAGGTTAACTGTAGTTTAACGACACTAACAGAGAGCGACAGCAGGAGAGAGTCACATCAAAATTTCAACCGAGATAAACGAGATGAGATTCAACCCAAACTGAAGCTGATGGAAAGCTCAGCGAATGCGCAAGGCAATAAAGCAGAAGTTCAAGCCACTAATGAAGTTGTTGCTGAGCACTAAACGAGTGTAGGAAGTGCTAATGATAATGATGAGCACGTCTCAACATTGTCCGGACTGGGAATGGGAATGGCGACTGGGACATCAACGCGTGTCAACCGCGTGGGTGGCTCTCTTTCTCTATTCTCGTTCTATCTCTTTCTATCGCAGCAATCAGCATTAGCTCGCATTAGCATTACTTTATGCTGATTACAATAGGTTGGCTGGGTTTATTTATTGCTCATTACTTCTCCAACTGAAGAGTCAATAAGTTTTGATTAATCGTCAAGTTATCAAATGATAAAAACTGTTAATTACTTTTGCCTGTCATTCTTTGATTTTTCTTTCACACAAGCAAAAACTATATTTTTATACATGTCAAAAGCGTGGACAAAAGGGAAATTCATACAAGATTTTCTTTCTTTCAGCAGTAAAAAGTTAAGGAAAATTTAGTTGTTGAAAAACGTATAATATTCAAATTTGTTACATTTACATACATAGTTAAACAAAATATAGCAAAGTAAAATTTTAGTTCTTGAACAACTTATAATATTCCAATTTTTTACTTTTATATATTCTTTTAAATAAAATATAGAAAAGGAAAAT
>SCDZ01000266.1:0-90572 GCA_004143845.1 Drosophila lacertosa | reverse complement strand
AATAATAATAATAATAATAATAATAATAATAATAATAATAATAATAATAATAATAATAATAATAATAATAATAATAATAATAATAATAAAATTATGAAGATGAATAAAATCTAAAGAAACTAATTAAAATATAACGAATATAATTATAAAATATATACTTATATAAAATATTCCTAAGAGTGGCCTTCATTAAGTTTGTTGCTTTACTTCACTCTATTTTTAAAGTCCCATAATAATTATTAATCAAATCTATTTCATATCTATCCTAAATTTTTATTGCAGATTTTCTGTTTATTATTTTTTATAATTTTTAAAATATATTATGATTGCCAGCTAAAAAACTTTAAAAGCCTAGCCAAACAAATCTTTTAAGCAATTTCCTAAAACTAAACCAATTTCTAATAAAATAAATAGCTATCACTCTGTAATAAATCTTTTTGATTTCTTAAATTCTGGCAAATGAATTGTGTAAGAATTAAATTGTTTATCTATATAATTTAATTTTTTAACATATCAAACTCACTTCTTCAATGATTCACGTGAACTCCAAGAGATTCCAAAAACTCTTCAAGTAACCCAAAAAGCGGAGCGTGAAAAAATGCAGCTTTTCATCCCCAAAAAGGAATCCATTGTTGGTTTTTGTGCTCCTTTTCTTTATGCTCCTGTTTTTTTTTTCTGTAGGTTTTTGCGAACAGGGGTGACTTGGCTGACGGACAGGCGTCGACGACGACGACGACGACGACGTCGACGACGTTTTTCATCAACGCTCGTCATCTTGTGCCATCGCCAGCTACGCACAATTGTGCGTCGTATGGGAACGCGGTGACAGGGATGAGGACATGGCAAGGGGAAGAGGAAGAGAAAAGAAGAAGGACCCTTGCCGCCATTGTGTCTTCGGCAGTGGTTGCTTCAGGCAGAATGGTGGTGGTGGTGCTGGTGGTGCGGATGGTGGTGGAAGTTGTGCGTATTTTTGTGTCACATTCCAATCTATATCAATCTTGTGTTCGCAATGACGGATGACATTTGTCAATGTCAGACATTTTCGTTTTCCATTTGAGGCCAGGCGCGCGAGTGCGCCGCCTGTCTCCGGTCCGGGCCACGACGAGAGCTCAGAGTCCTGGCCTTAAAGTCACTTCCCCACAAAGTCAGCCCTCGCCCACAACTGGCCCCCGGCTCCACTCCGCGGCACCAACAACAACAACAACAACAACAACAACAACAACGCATGAGTTTGACGAATTTGTTGTCAAATATTTTCGTTGTTTGCCTCGATTTTCTTCTTTTTTTTTATGAAAAGCATTTTCTCGGAATTAGAATTGGCTTCTGGGGGTGGCTACGCAACTAACAAAATTGCCCACCCACCTCAAGTTCCTCCCCCCTGCACTTGCCCCGCATGTGAATCAGTTTGAATGGAATCACTAAATGTGTTTGCGTTAAGTGTTTTCGATTCACAAATATTTGCATTCATGTCAGGCCAACAAATGTTGTTGATGCTTTCAGAAACTTGGGCGCGTTTATTGGCCGGGCTTTGCTTTATTAGCTGACTGAGTGATATGGAGCTGGAAAAAAGCTTGGCGCCTGTTAAAAACAAAGAACTGAAAAAACTTATTATGAATAAAAACTGTTTAAACGTAAGAGTTGGGAAGAAAATAATTGTATTTAACATACAAGTAAAGCTTAATTGAAACAGCTAAAAAGATTTAAGTCGAATTCTTTAATTTCCTTTGAAACGTTGAGTTCCATTGCATAACTAAATATTACGACCTTACATGTAAAATAAAGAAATATTTAATTTTCCTTGGCTTTTTTGTATTTAAAATAAACACTACTTTTTATAAGTAACACTTTTGATAATAAATAAAGGTTTTTAATTGCTTACATTCCAGGAATTCTGCAAAGGTAATTTTTGTTTAAGCTAGAAGATTGCAAGAGTGTCAAAAAGAGGTTAGAAAGTTTTGAAGTGCGACCCTACTATTAAATTGAGTAGAGCTGTATATAAAGTACATAATTAATAAATATTTATTTAATGAAAAGAAGTAGTAAAAAATATAGTATACAATTATAATAATAAGAACAAACTATTATTAGAAGAAAATTTCTTAATCATAAAAAAAAATTATACCAACTAATGACTCTTTTAAGATAATCGAAGCAGAAAAAAATAACAACTTGAACTGCGATTATCCTTAAACCGCCGAAGCAGGAGGTAAACAGTCTATATAGTATCGTATATTGGAAAGTCATTAATCAGAGGCTTAAATGCGTTTAATAACGAGCAAGTTGTGGGAACACTCGACGTCAAAACAAACACTCGACGTCATTCAACAAACGCTAATGATAAGCGGTTAGTAGAGAATGGCGGGGAGGGGTCCTTGCTGGCCATGATCATGTTGGAAGTGAACAGGAACCGGCCGCAAATCAACAGTGGGCCGAGTGTCATCGATGGCCACAGACCAAAAACCCAAAGTTGAGCAATAAGCCGCCGTTTTGTTGAACATCATTAATAACAAAATGCGAGGCGACGGAATTGCGGGAATTGAATTGAATTAATGAATGCCTCTTTTTTGGCCCAGCAGCAGGCTCGAACCATAGCCAAAGATGTGCTAAACGTGCGTCCAGCCCAGGCACAGGGTCTGGACTCGCGGTTGGCCCGTCCGGCATGTTTTAGGGGAAATTAATGAAGTTCTGTTGAAACGCAGGCCCAAATTAAAAACAACTAGCGAGCGAGCGAGCGAACCCGACAAACCAAAACAAACCCAAAACGCATAAACAATTGAAAAGTGTGCCGTTGACAGATCAGCGAATTGTTTTAACCAAAAGCGGAGCCCACCCAATTTTTTGTTTTTGTCTTTAGGTGGAGCTGGAACCGCGCTGTCTGCCCGGCCGGAGACAAAGCGTATCCTCCTTTACTCGCCGGCGACTAGTAGACTTCGTGTCGACTCTCAATTGCGATTGTTTGATCGATTTGGAGTTGGAGCGGTATTCTCCACACACACACACACACACACACACGCACACTCACCCATTGATTAATCGGTTCCAAACGTGGTTTCACACCCGAAGATATCGCATACAAATCGAATTAAAGACAGGCCCGTGCGAGTGGTAATTAATTTCTAGCCAATGCTGATAAATGATTTTCAATACGCAGCAACAGCAACAGCAGCAGCAGCAGCAACAGCAGCAGCAGCAGCAGTTGATGCAAATTCAGTATTTGAGTCAATTTTCGTTTTTATTGGAGTTGATCGCGTGCCGATATTTAGTTCAAGGCACGAGCACTCACGCACGAAGCGACACGACGTGTTCGTGTTAAGAAATGCAGTGAGAAATAATAAGAAATTATGGCAATAATTATATTAAATACTTCTATAACAAAGGTTGTTAAGATAAGCAAATAAGAGAAAAGTTATAATAAAAAGACGACATTTTCCATTATATTGATCCTATGACAGCTATGTGATATAGTAATCGGATTTTATCTATTTTTTAAATATATGTTTAGATCATATTTATGATTTTAATAAATAATTTTGGTTAGGATAGCTAAAAAATAAGTAAGCTTTTTATACAAAAACTCATTTTTAGACCAATCTATTATATGTTAAAGTGGTCTAATATTAATAAAATTCTTTAAACTAGTTAAAATCATATAAGCCCTCTCAGCTGAAAAGTTTGGTAACGATATCTTAAACACCAAAAGATTTTCTATTACAAAATTTTGATATTTACTCATAATGTATTCGATTGTTCCTATGGGAGCTAAATGATAAAGTAATCCCAAACTAATCATATTTTACAAATATACTAGAATTTAGTAGACGCTTCTAATTAACAAGTTTGGTTCACATATGTGCACAAATAAAAAAGTTTTTCTTACCAAAACACATATTTAGCCCGATCAATTCTATGGCAGCTATATGATAAAAAGGCCCGATATTCATAATATTTGACAGGTCTGCAAATACATAAATATAAATAATATATAAATCATATTAATTACCATTTTAGTCAAGTTTGGTGAGTAAAGCTTAAGATCAATTTATATTTTTATACAAATATCAATTTTACCTGCGATTGTTTATATGCGACCTATATGATATAGAAGACCCAAATTTATAATATTTCATAAATAAGTTAGAAGCAAAAAGATTTTTACACAAATAATAAAGTTGTTCATACAAAAAGCCAATTTTTCACCGATCGTTCCTATTACAGCTATATGATATATTATTCAAATGCGGTTTACTTTCATTATTCAAGTTGCTGCTATAAAAAGACGAACACATGTAAGGTCTTATGATAATAATTATAAAACTGAGCTACTAGCTTGCATAGAAATATACTGTTGATCAGAATTTCATTCCTATATTAAGTCCAAGCTTCAACATAAATATCTATACAAATAATGCATATTATATAGCTATATTTAATAAGTGTTCTTCTATTTGAGTTAAGTATATTATCAGATACAAATCATATTCTTTTTTTAGTTTTAAACAGGCAACCATCTCCAATGAAACCAACTCTCAACTGGAAGTTTGAGGCTTCTATTTCACAAAAAGAAGAAGAAGAAGCAGAAGAAGAAAGGAGGCCTATAAATAGTCGTTGGAGGAGACGCGCCGCGGTGGCTGCTGGGCACCGCTTGACAAATGATGTGCCAGGGAACAGCTTCAAGTGACGGTGGCAATTATGCGAGGAGCCAACTGAAACGCAAATGACAGGTCGATTGAGTTAACGTTAACGCTAAACGCCTCGTCTCGCCCTCCCCTGCCCTGCCCTGCCCTGCCCAGCCCCCACCTTGTTGCTGCCACTCGCTGCTGCCTCGTGCTGCACAGACGCAATAACTGTGGCTATTTTTGTTTGGGCGATCGCCGCACGATCGATCGACGGCCATTAATAAAGCATTGGAACGAGGCTCCAGTCGCCGGCAATTTGTGGAGCAAACAGGTGCTGCCAGCGGTGCAGTGGTGCTGTCGGTCGCCTAAGCCCGCGATCATCCTGTCAGTGGCCAGGGTGCTGCTCCTGCGCCGCAAATCGATCATCGTCACGCGCTGGCCAAAAAGTCAATTAAACCGGGGCCAAAACTTCCATTAGCAGAATTTCGTTTATGGTTATGAAAATATAATTAAATACAATGCACCACGAGGCATGCGGCATGAGGCAGCTCCAAGTGCCAGTTGATGGCTACAATTCGAATGGTGTCGTTGGCCACACGCAAAGACAAATTCAATTAATTACATATTATTAATCGAATGGGTTTCGTAACGCAAACCAAATTACGAAAGTAAAAAGTATTCATTTTAGACCAAAACGAGAGTTTAAATAACTATACTTAAATCGATCTCGTAGTTAATAAGCTATAATTAGAGTCTTTAAGGATTTAAGTCTAGATTTTTAGTTGCTCTGACAATAAAAAGATACTTTACTATGTTAAAGATACATTTTAGTTCTGAAAGTTTACTATTTCCTTCTTTATAAAATCTAGTTTAAAATAGGTTAAATTTTACTCACATTTTGGTGCTGTAAATTTGATGAACTGTTTGTGTCAAGATGGAAATCGAAACTGAAACTGAAAATCCAAAATCCAAATGCAATACACATGGCATAGGCGACTTAACTGGCCACCAAATTCGGATGCCATAAATCACAGGCAGCTCAACCGAGCAGCGAGACAAAGGACCAAAGGAAGGACAACAGTCAAAAGTCAGAAGTCAAAAGTCAAAACACAAAACAAACAGAAACAGAAACGCGACGGGACGAGGCAAAGTTTTATGACGGTCATCGATGACGATTGACTGGCGAGAGAGTGAGAAAGAGAGAAAGGGAAAGGGCAGGACTACCCACAGGCAAGGATTACAAAGGATTGCCGAACAATTGCAGTGCAAATATTTGCATATGCGAACGCGTTCAAGGACACAAATCGAGTGGACCTTCAATTGAATGTTTGTGCTTCAGCCGATTGAGAAAGGGAAGGAAACTAACTACCTACGAGAGGTAGTTAAATTTGATATGCATACATATTTACTTGATGCTCGCATGCAAATCAAACTCAAGGCCTTAATTTGCCTTGCTTTGAGAGAGTCCAAACGGGTACTCGTTCACTCAATCAAGTGCATTCACTTTGCGCACCCAAACCAAACCAAACCAAACCAAGGGCCAATTATCAGCCAAAGGTGGCTGGAGCGGGCCGTGGCGGGAGGGGAGGGCCGGGAGGGGCGTGGCAAGTGTGAGTTGAATCGCAACGCGTTGCGTGAAAATGTTGCACATTTGCATAATGATTGTAATTATCAATAAATATTCATTAGTGCGAGTCTTGCGCTTAAATTTAATTCGATTTTAATTACAATCATAATAATTACTCTCAATTAGTTCGGGAACATTTTACATGACCGTTTCCACTGTATTCGCGCCAAGTTTATTGCATGTTTCCCCAGTTCAATTTAAACAAAAAAGAAAAATTAAATTCTAGAATTTACTTTTTATACAAAGCAGCAAAAAAAAATTGTAAATGAAATTCAATAAAATGGAAGGTAGATAGATGGATAGAAATACAAATATATGTATATAATTATAATCATTTACATATTCTTAGATACTTTTATTATTTAAATATTCACACTTTGTTTTAAAAATTTAGTCGCTACTGATTTTATTTTTATAACATTAAAGATAGATAGATGAATAGATATACAAATAAAAATAATACTAATCGTTAACATATAGCTACTTTTATTATTTAAATAAATTATTAATCAGATATATTCACACTTTTTTTTTTAAATTTTAGTTGCTACTGATTTTATTTTATTTATTGTAATTTAAAAGCTAAACAAAAATTATCTTTCGAAGGCATTTGTTGTTTTGAACTACGAGCGGTTTTTCATAGGTTTTCCTTTGAAAATTTAAATTCTCTACACAAAACCAAGCCGAGAACATCTTTTATTCAAATCGCGCAGATTCGAGGTAAGCGCTGTAATTAAACTCGACCAAAAACAAAGAGACCCAAATCAGCCATTGACCTCACAGTGGGCGATCAGCTGAAAGGCCGAACCGGTTCTCGAACCCTCAACCGGCACCCATGGCCAGCCCGGAATGCAGTCTATAAATTTTCTACCTGTCAATAGACGAGGCTACCTTAATGGCAACCAAGATAAGCGGGCATTTTTTTTTTCTCTGTGTGTTCTTTGATTGTGCGCTTGTTCCCGAACTCGATTCCCAATCCCGAATGCATTTCAAGATGGCGCTGGAAATAGGTTAATGCACTTGCCAGCACGCATATTGTGAACCACTTAAAAGAAAATTCTTATAATTATATTGTAAAACATGAGACGCTCAATGCGAATGCGAATTAAGCGCAACACGCACCAAACCCCAAAGAGAGAGGAATGGCCAATGAGCAATGGGTAATGGGTAATGGGTAATATGTAATGGGTAATGTCAACAGCAAAGGGCTGCCGCAGTCGCCTCGTCGCTGGCCCATAATAAAGTCATTAAAATTTCACCCTTATTATGGCTTTTAAAGTGATTGCAAAATGAGCGGCACTCTCCACCTAACAGAGGGGTCAGAAGAGCGAGAGGGGCGGGGGGTAGGGGGCAGGGGCAGGGGGCAGTTGATTGCGGCAATGTCTTCATTTTGCATGCATCAAATTTGTGATTAAGTAAAAAGTGCAGCCGCATTTTTCATCGCATAATAAAACACACACACACACACACACGGAAGGAAGGTGCAAGGAAGCAATTTCCTGTAATTGCCACCATTCTTGTTAATCACACACACACACAACACACGCACACAATTGCAATTTTGCACTCATCTAACTACGCGTTGAAATATTAATGAGCTTTTAAAATTCATCGCCCCGGAGAGAACGCCCCGTTTGGAGCTGCTTTCCGTAATTGAGGTGAGCCTCGCAGGTGCTCCAGGTGCTCGTCGTGGGATACGGCAAACGATCGTCGCAGCCGCAGCCGCAGCCTCAGCTTTGGGGTTCAATCAAAAATTTCTCTACTTAAACTTAATGCTAAAAGCGAATTAATTTGATAACCGTACATAAAATTAAATCGATTTGGGGTAAATTGTATTCCATTCGCTGGGATTGGCTATTGCTTTGTTAAAGGATTGTTTTTCCTGTTTCTTGCTGTTGCTTTTTCATTTCGCAGCTTAAGCCAAAAATATATATTTAAATCTAAACTTAAATATATATCTTACAGTTAAATTTATGTAGATTAGAGTATATGTCAAAAGATACAATCAAGTATACTTTCTTATCTTATATATATCATTGTATCTTATAGATAAAGTACGCGTATATTTAATTAATGTGTTGTAGGAATACCTCCGTTTAAAACTATTCATAAAGCAGATATTTATGTGCATCGTTAATACTTAAAGACTTCAAATGAATATTTGTTTCAATAATTAATTTATGCTTTTAGCGAATTTATTTAAAAAAATAGAGATTTCTTCCCAGCTCTTTTTGATTTTATACAGAGCTGTTTTTATTTAATAAATAATAATTTTGTTATTAACAAAGAAATTTTAATATCTTATAGATATTTCTCGCTTACATACATATATTTATATGTGTATCAAAATATAAATTAATTCCATTTTCTTTTATTACTTTGTATCTATACATAGCTTTTAATCTTGCAGATACTTTTTGACTTCTTTTTACATAATAAAATACCTCAATGACGAATACTAGAGTATGAAAAAATAAAATTTGTTTTTATTTTTAGTAACTCATTTTATCTATACAAATAGCTTTATGCAGTTTGATTATTAATATGTTAGTTTCATGATTAAAGGTTAAGCTCAGCACATTAAATGTTGAACTGTGAGGAAACTTTTGCAAAATTCCATACAAATTTAAAATTTACCACTTTGAATTGTCTGCTATATATAAATATATTTTAATTATTCAGTGCAAGATGATTTGTGTTGGCCAAAAGTGACTCACAAAAGCGTTGCCATTAATTAGCCCAATTAAAAGCTGACTTTTTCGTTGCTGCTGCTGCGGAGGCTGTTGTGCAATTTCTCCCATAATTTGCCACAATTAACGACTGATCAGCAATTAAAGTTGCATTACCTGCCACAGACGCAGCCGCAACCGCAGCCACGTTGCAGTTGCAAGCTGCCTTAATCGGCACCTGCAGATCATCGACTGATGCCGCAAAAGTGCGTGGATAACAAATGTTTGCCAGGCATTCACTACGCTGATTTCGCTATGCCCATAGTCGTATATTTCCACCCTTCCCCCTTCTGAGATCCCCCCTCCCCCTACCCAAGCTGCTGATTGCCTTGGCGTTTGCTGGCGCTGTTAGCGACGTACATCAAAAACGACTTAAGGCCACCACCGGTTAGGTATTTGGAGGATTTTTCGCAGTTTCTAATGATGATGATGGCCGCTGGCAGCGACTCCAAATTGCTGCCACCATTGCCGACTCCATCAAGCTAAAGTCTTTCCCGGCTGCCCCCCCCCCCCCCCCTCCGTTTGCAGTGTTATTAAAAACAATTTTAGAAATATAAAAAAAGAGAAAAAAACATTTTATGCAAATAGTTAAACTTACATATATGTATATATATTTATGTATTATATGACAGTGTAAATAGTATTTGTAAGATACTTTTGGTAGCTGACAAGTATAAAAGATAGTTTAAGAAAGATTTAATTTATTAAAAAATACAGATTCTGCTTAAAATGTAGATACAATCTGACTATTTAAAGATAGAATGCCATAATTTTAACTATTTAAATTGTCAACAGGAACCAAAAGGAATGTATTTGTGAATAACTCAAGATACATTTTATAAAGTATAGTAAAAACAATTTTAGAAATATAAAAAAAAAGAGAAAAAACGACTACAAAAATAAACAACTTTATGCAAATAGTTGAACTTATATATTTAAATATAAAAATAGTAAATAGTAATAGTAAAAACAGATACTGGTAGAAGTGCAGATACAATATAAATACTGAAAGATATAAACATAATGAATAAATTTAAATATATTTAACTATTTAAATTGCCAACTGAAATCATGAAGGATAACTCAAGGCACATTTTATAAAGTATAGTAAGTAATATGTAAATGGAAATGATTTTAAATTATTCAAGATCTTGGCTTACCCTTCTGCAAACACTGAAGCTCTTATTATGATTACCGCATTAAGTTTTGCCTAAGTTAAACTCAAATGCACTCAGCCATTTCCTGTTGCCAGTGTGCGTTTCCGATCTCTTCCAGGGGAGGAGCAGCAGGAGGAGGAGGAAGAGTTTTCAGCCACCTGTTGCCTTTACACACTTATGATATTAGAAAATTGTGTTGTGTGTGTGTTTTTCTGGTGCCGCCAGCTGAGATACAAAAGCTGTCCGGAGAGTGGAAAGCTCGCGACCGAGAGGACATGAACTTATGAGCGGCAAAAGATTTATGGGTTTTAATTTCCTGCGAGCTGAAAAGCCAAGCCAAGCCAAGTCAGTTGGCATATGTGTGTGTGTGTGCAAGGATACTCTAAACAGGATGCGAGTGGAATTTGAAGTGCGACACGTAATATTCCGGTTGCATTGCCAGAGCCTGTCAGCACATCTGCAACCCGAAATGAGCGATGGCCCGGCGACCTAATAACATTAGCCGCTACCTAGTTTGTGAAAAGTGAAAGTGCGACCCGGGCGAATTTCATGCAACATTGCGTGGCACAACACGGGGCATGAACATGGGTATTTGTATGGGTATGGGCATGGATATGGAATGGAAAGTGTGCCGCCAGACTGCAGGAGATCGCACCATTTGCATTTTAGCGTGCGTGAGTAATATATGAGTGCACTCACTCAGACTGACTAAATTTGGAGCCCCAGCGAAATGTTTTTACCCTTGATCGATTGCCGCTGAACCGGAACGGAGCAACGCACGCGTAACAAATGCAATTCCCCTTAAAAGCAGAAATGTGTCACACGTTGCCGACAAGCTCCTCCAAACTCACACAGCCCCACAGCCCACAAAACTGAAACCCTCTTTGCTTTCAAATCTAATGGCTGAATCCTTTCAGTGCCCCGCCTGTTGTTGCTTTTTTCTTTTCTTAGTTTTTCTTTGGGGTTCCTTTTGTCGCCATTTGCTGATGTCTCCTACGCGTTGGAGCTGCTTTTGTATTGTTCGCCTCGCCTTTTTTATTATAAACTTTTTCCTTGCTTTCCTTTCATTTCTTTTTTTTTTATTTTTTCACTTGCTGCTGCTGCTGTTGTTTCTGCTCTTTCTTGGCTGTGTGTAGAAAACAAAGATAAATTGGTTAATTTCCCCCAGCCATTGTTGTGCAGCCATCAATCGATGCCTGGCTCTGGTAATGGACTTGGCTCAGCTTATGCATTACTCCTGCGTCCTGCTTCCTGCTCCAGCTCGGCTCCATTATTTTTTTTTTGTTTTTTGTGTTTTAAGGAAAATTGTTTCGCTCCGCGCAAGTGCCCATTAAATTAAACAAACACAAATTAGAACAACAATTGCTGATTCTATTAGCGGCGACTCGGGTTAACTAGACTTCAGCTTTTTTAATATACTTGTGCATTTGTCACGAACCCATTTAAAACATATTAAAAAAAGACTTGTTTCTTTGTTATTCCAGAAGCTTTCTACAGTAAGATTCTCTGCTGAGTTTTCCTTTACTTAACTTGTGATCCTGTTCTTTCCCACAGCGCATCCTTGACAACAAAGGCTACCTGTTTAGATTGCTGCACCTGCATTTGATTTCATGGCCATTCAATTTAAACTCACAGCTGCCTGCAGGCTTAAGAAGAGATTGGGGTCCTTTCTGAATGCCTGAAGATTTTTATTTATTTATTTTATACAATCTTTCTCTTATTTTTAATAAATATAAATTCCCTAATTACATTTAGTTTGTAACTATTTATATATATAAGCACTTAAATGAATCTTTAGTTACTTTATGTTTTCCCTTCCCTATCTCAATAGCTAATGTGTTTATTTTGAGCGGTAAATTGATGGATGGGTTGGCAGGGCGATAATTAAAAGTCAATATAGGGCAACACTCCTTGGCTAGATAAACATCGGCTGTACAACTTTGAAGACATATTGCAATCCATAATCGCTGAACGCTTCGCTGTCAATCAGTCACTCGGCGAGCTCTTCATCGCATCGGAGCTCCTCTGTGGAATATGGATAACTTTTCGAATAGAAATTCCAAACTGACAAGTGTGCATCACACTTCAATTTCAACTGTGCTCGGGGCACAGGCTTAAGTTCAAGATTTGCTGCCAGCTACCGTTGACTGAGCCTTCCCCTCTGCCCCCCCTTTCCCCTTGGCCCATTCTCGCTGGTGGGGCTAGAACAAAAACTCTTCGGTGTGCAACAGAAAAAAGAAGCGAAACGAAAACTGAAATACGGCTGCATCATTAAATTTAATATGATACTCATTTAATGAAATTGTTGCCGATTTGTTTTGGAAATACACGCGCTGGCTCTCCTTTGAGTTTGACGCCTTCGCCAATGCGGAACACTGCGTTGAGCTGCCCTCGAGCTGGAAAGCGAGTCCTCTGATGCCAGCCAGCCAGGTTGTGGGCGTGGCAGAGAGAGAGAGAGAGAGAGTGAGGGAGAGAGAGTGAGTGCAATATTGCGAACATGGCCGGATAATGACGACAACGACTCGGAAGTAAAATGTGCACTGCCAAAAGGCCGCAGGCTGAAGGAAGGAACGAGGACGTGAGCGAGGACGAGGACGAAGTCCACAGTCGAGCATCGTAGTTAGTGGCAAAAATCATTCTAATGACAGCGAAACGTAAAAAGCTCACAAAGTGTTAAGTGGTTTCTCATTAAACTTTATGTACTGCTCCGTCCGTCCATTTGTCCCTTCGTCCGTTCGTCAGTTCGTCCGCTCGTCCGTTCGTCCGTGTGGGCGGAGAGAGCCAGGCTTAAACGATTGCCAGACCAGCGTCATTAGCACTTTTAACCGCATATTAAATTTAGTAAAGCGTTGATTGATTGCCACGCAGTTCATTTTTAGTCCACTCTTCGACTCTCCGCCAACTAACCTGCCCCAAAGCCGTGAATGGCCACACTAGTCGCGGTTGCAGGCAGCTTTCTTATCTTTCAATGAACCGGCGAGACAAATGACACGTGATTTTATTTGATTTACTTACATCTGCAGCTCAATTTTCAACTTGACTTTTGGTCTTTCTTCGGGCCCGCTTCTGGTCACACTGGCTGGCGCAGTTACAGCTACTGCTTGGGCACATTATCCGAAATGATTCGATCATTAGCGGCCCCGAGCAGTTGTTGGCGTCGTGTTCTCCGGGCATTACGGGGTAATTACTGGAATGTTGTGACAATATTTTCCCGCTCTTGTCTTCAAATTACTTCATTTCAATGACCGGCAATAAGACCCACCCCACCCAGCCTCAAGCCCGGGATGCTTCCGCTAACTAACTAAGTGATTTCTGACAACTCCTTGACTCCTTTTAAAATTGTAATTGAAATTGAGAGAGGCAAACATTGAAATGTTAAATGATATGGATAGTATTTATCATTGTTACACTTAAAGAGTGTCATATGTTTTAGGCATACGTTGGGAATTATAAATATGTGCACTTCCTATGAATTTTTAGCTCTGGAATAAATTTTTGTCAAAGCAAGTTTAAAAAATCTTTAGTTATATTATAAATTATACACTTTAATTTCTTGCTATTATTTCTGTAATATTTTAACCTATTTAATATATATTGCATAAAATTTAGTTTAAATTTATATTTTGAGATTCATGTCAAAACTCCTAATAAGTAAATAACAAAATATATTATTATTTTCAATTATTATAAATATCCCGTTCGCTGGTAAAACGCTTCCAAAAAATTTAAATAAAACAAAGAGCAAATATATATGTATTTAATTATATATTTTTTATTATTTTTATTTAAAACTAAAATCAAATTGTGGTACAAATTCATTTGTTAGTTTTTCAAAAAGTGAGTTCTCTTTATTTTTAGACGTTGTGTTTCATACTAAAAGCATATATTCTCTTAAGTAAATGATTTGAATTTAAATTGGTTTATTTAAATTTAGCTTTTAAAATTTATATAAAAATGGTGCGTACATTAAGTTTTTTTTATTGTTATTATCTAAAATAATTAAGCAAATCACAGTATTTCAGTTGATTCTTATTCAAAGCATTTAAAAAATAAATAAAAATATTGGTTTTGAGTGTGTATAAAAATTATATTCGTTTAGATTGTATTATTATCATTTTCTATGCCTTTTAAATATTAAATAAAATTCCACCGGCGGCATCGCAAAAAAAAAATAACAAAGAAACCGTAACATGTGTAGGGTCCCGTTGCCGATGGCTCCGCATGGCGCATCTGGCAGTCAAGCGAGCGAGCGAGCGAGCAGCAACAACAACAACACTGTGCCTGCTGCGGCGGCCATATTGAAAATCATTGAAGTATTTCGAAAATGGTGGGCGGAGTCAGCGGCGCCATCAAGTGCGCATGCGGGTGCGAGCGAGTAGACGCGCTTACTGTTGCGCCGCATCTCCCATCTCGCTTTCGAGTGCACGCACTGCGCGTGCGCTGTGCTACGGAATTCGGCCACGATGGTCCGCAGCGTTCTGTGTTCGAAAACTAACTGAATTTCGAAACCTACGATGGTTGCTGCTCGAGCTGGCTGAGAGCGCTGACGCTCTCAGCAGTGTTGTGCGTGTAGTGGTGAGCAATTGTATTGGTATTGGTGCCGGCGAGATCTTCGAATTTCGATATCGATTGGGTTTGCTGGTGTGTGTGTGGGTATTCGAAGTGCGGCTCAAACCGGATTTCGAGCTGTCTCTCCTCAGCACTCTGTACGGACATTCGAAACTGGTTCTCGAATCCAACTTGAGGTTTACCTGCTGCGGCTGCGGCAGCGGCTGCCATCGAATGCTTTTCGGGAGTTAATATTCTATTAGAGGCTCATTTGCGTGATTGCCATCAAGGATATGGATACTCGCAGCCAGTCGCTGCAATTTTCCACCGATTGCCATTTCACTTTTGCGCCCGGGTCAATTGCACGCCGATTGGCAAATATTTGTTAAAAAAAACCCCCCAATTCCTTTCCTTTTCTCTAATAGCTTGTACAACTCAATTTGTTTGTTGAGCTCAGTTTTAAGCTGTTCGTTTGTTTTCGTCTGCAGCTGCTAATTATCGTTTTCAATGATTTATGTCTTGGCCATTTTAAATTCATCATTCAGGCCCAATATCACCTTGATGGATCGTCGATCGTCTGATGGATTGTGTGAACCCGCCGAGGGAGGGCCAAAGGGCCAAACGTCGAGCGTGCACTTGTCTAGGCCTCGTCACTGCGACTGCTCCTCACTCTCCGCTCCTCACGTGGATCTCTGACATCTTGTTTCTGTTGCCGTTGCTGTCTCTGTTTCTGCCCATTTCAATTTGTTGGTAATTAATGATCTATTCAAGTGTTGTCTCAATTCCATAGAAGTGAATATTAATGATTCGTTCCGAGTGCTCCGAGTCTTCCAACTGGTGTTTAACTCCCATGTGCGCGATTATTCTTGTTCTTCATATTTTTCTTTTTTGGACTGGTCGATCAGAAATGGCGACGGGCTTTTTATATTTTTCATTAAATGGATAATCTTCGAAATTTCAAAATTGTCCTTTTTATTATTTTACGCGTCTCTGCCTGTCTTTTCTTCTTCTTTTTTTTATTCAATAAATCATTATAATATACTTCATTTTTGAAAAAAAGGATTCAGGCTCGAATTCCAGACTTTTTGGGTTTTAACAAAAGGCAAGCATCGATCGCTATTCAAAATGAGTTTACAGCTTATAGTTTATAATTATATTCAATACATAAAATTAATATAAATAATATTCTCTTGAGTTAATTTAAGGTATTTCTTTCATATATCCCAAGCTCAGTTGCTGCTTCTTTTATCAAATGCATTATTTTCACATCATTCCATTACTTTTTTATATAATATTTATATCTGATTCATGTTTAATATTAATAATAAGTGAAGCTTTAAGGAAGATCTATAGTTCATACAATACAAGTTCTTAAATAACCTAAATTATATATAGTTTTATTTAACAAGAAGCCATATTCGAACTCCTTTTTTCTATAATTGATTTAATTATTTGAGACCCTTTTTAAACTTCTATCTAATTGTTTGTTTCCATTTACTTTTTCTATTGGAAATTTACATTTCTTTAAAAATAATAATTATTACGAATTAATATTATAAAGTCAAGTAAAATAGTATATTTAATAAACCTAATATATTACAGCATTGATCTCAGAATTTTGTTAGAACAATATCATCATTAATTATTCAATCATCAAACACAATCATTAAGTATATTTTCTTTAAATAATAGTTAGAATAGAAACAACAACAGTTTTTTATATATCAATTTAAGGAACAGAAACAATAGAAATAAAAAAATTTCTTTATATATAAACTTGACACAGAGTTCTTGGCTACAGCTTACTTAAAATATAATTTATATACGAATTAAATAATACTATTCACATTATGTTTTGAATGAGTTAACAAAGTCGTATAATAGGAATAATAATCTTTACATAATAAATTTCTTTTTTAGTTTTGCTTTTCTTCTAAGTTTTATTTCAATTTGTGTAAAGTCACAAATTTCATTCGAATTTTCTATATTTTTATTTCGCTCAGTGTTAAATAAATGTTAGCCATGATTTAAAAAAGTATTTCTGGCCCAGCCTAAGGTCACCTCGAATGCATATTTTGCACGATTTGCACTCAATTAAACAATAGATAAATAGTATCTGCAAGATACAGCACCAAACAGATACAGATACAGATATGGCCGCGTGTATCTGTGAGTAATAAAGCATAAAAAGTGAACTCACACCCAAGTGAATGAAATGGGCTTTGGCTAGGTAACGAATTCAATTTAAATTCTATTTGAGGTGCTTCATTTGGGCAAACAAGAACGTTTTTAATTAATTCCAACAGACCGAAAAACAAATACGAACTCAAACTTGATGCGCTCTAGCGGAAAATCTTCCCGAGCGGGGCAACAAGGGCAAGGGGAAATGGCGAAGACGCATCCGCGTTGGCTGCCGGAATGGAAATTGGCAGCTGCTCAAGAACTATTTCGAGTGGATCTCGGGCCACATGTGAATCGCACTTCAGGCAGCCATTGAGCCGCAAAGAGCCAACCCAAGTGGGGGGCTGAAATTTTCAAGAGTTTTTGGCGGAAAAGCGAGGCCTTTTCACGCGACACTCGACAAATTATTAATTTGATTTTGTGACATAAACGTGAGCACATTCTCTGCCCCGCTTACAAATGGCTAGCGATTATGCGAACAATGCGAATTCAATTTGTTTAAGCTGGTCGAGTACGCCTCCACCAGCTCCCACAGTCTCCATGTGCTCCTCCGATCCGCGAGTCGTGTCTGGGCCTGGCTGCCACTTCAGCTGGCCATTGGCCAGCGTTTTGTTAATGCCGGCTGATAAATGGCTTATTATGATGTCAGATTAATAAGATCGTTTTCCAAATGTTCGCTGCAAAAAAAAAAGAGCCAAACATGTTTTTTTCAGCTGACAAACAACAACTTTTTTTCGCTTACCTCGCTGAGAAGCGCGGAGAACAGCTGCAAAGTAAACACAAAGTTAAATGTTTGTTTAAGCCAAAATATATTCAAATAAATACTCACCAAATAAAGCCACAAGTTCCAGCTTATAGATTTTATCTATAACATACAGAAAGTTATTATTTATATACAATTATTTACTTATAAATACTTACGTTAAATAAATTTCTTTCTGCTGCAAATGGAATAAGAAAATAAGAACACACGCTTGGCTTAAATTTTTAAATACTATATTTTATTATAAATATTACAAATAAAAACAAAATCTCATTTGTAATTTATAATTATAATTTTTATGCATTTCTTTGCTTGTTTTTTGTAATTTTGTTTGTTTTTTCTTCTTGCAGCTCTTCTCTCGTCTGTTTACACTAGAATTTAAGTTTTATTTACAACAAATTATTTAGCTTTCTTTTCATTTCGAATTTCGCTTTGTGAAATGCATTTTGTGTGTGTTTGTATATATATATATCTTTTTTATTTTATATATATATATATATACGCATGTGAATTTCTACAATAAATTTTGTTTTTGTTTTTGCGAAACTTAATCGTTTAGTTTCTTACAGAATGAGGCCGAAAGTTACGTATCTGGATTGAGTTTTATGTTCTTCTTAGCCACACATTTGGCTGCTGGTCTGCCCTGCATTTTCCCGATATATATATATAAATATATTTATATATATCGCTTTTGGGTATTTGGGAATCTTGCTTGGGTTGGGATCTTGCTGGGGTTCATTTTTTTTTTAAGGGGGGCGGGGGACTTTACAAAACGAAACGTTCTCTACAAGTTGCACGCATTATATTACGTTTGCTTTAAATACATATATATATCTACATATAAACATAGTACGATGCTTTTTTCTTTTCTTTATAACTTTGGTATATGGATTTCTACATTTCTCGTTTTTCAGCTTTTTTTTATCTTTCTTTCATTCTTTTTTCTTTTTTTTTTTTGTTGAAAAACATAGAAATTGAGTTGAGTTACATACATACATTCAATATAGTTGTTGTTATAGTTTTAATGCAATGCATTTGAATATATGCATAATAATTGTTTTTTTTTTTTATATTATTTTTTGCGTTTTTTTTTATATTTTTCTACTTTACATGGATTATTTTTTGCTTTGTTTTTTACACATAAGTATTTTGAAAACAGCGTGTACATTTTTCTTTAACAATATATAATTAAGTTTTGTTTGTTCCGTTTAAACTTGCCAATTGGTTTTTTGTCGGTATACTTTATATCCTTTACGACCTAATTCAAGTGCTTGCAATTTTCCGTAATTTTAGACACAATTTTCATCATAATCAAAATGAAAGTAAAGAAATAATAAATTGCACAAGAAATTATATATACTATATATGTATATATATATGTATGTATATGTATGTGTACGAAAAAGAACAACGAGAAGTATTTAATTAAGATCATCTCAAATTCGGCTAGCCGAAAATTGTTTTTCTCGTGCTGTGTTTGTTTTTTTGTTTACTAACTTTGCCAATTTTATGAGTTTGTTTTGCTTTTGTTTTTGCTTTTGGTTTATATTTTATTTGTATTTAGTTTTAGCCACTTGCTCCACTCGGTTTTGGTATCTCTTTTACTAATCCTGCGACACTTAGCACTTATATTTTTAGTTTAGTTTTAGTTATAGCTTTCTCTATTCTCTCTGTCTATTTAGTGGTCGTTATCATCATTTTTGCAGCTCCACCAACATATATATTCCATATATTGGTTTTTGTGATTTTATTTTTTTTTTTTGCGCTAAAAGTTGCTACAAACATTCAATTTAGTTTAGACTTTATAGTATATAGGTTTATGTGTGTGTCTGTGTGTGTTTGTGTGTGTGTGTGTGTTTGTATACAGTATTACACTATATAAATTAATCGTATATTATTTATAAAGTATGCTTTACACTTAGGACGCGTAGAACTAATGTTATCGTGTATATATATATATAGTATTTACTCGTATATATGTTTCATATATATAGTTTTTTTAGTTATTCTTTATTTATTATTCGTATTATTATAGTTATTATGCATTAGTTTAATATTTTCATACACACGTATGTGAATATATATATATATATATGTGTACTATATATATAGCTTATTTAATTCTGAGGTCACATGAGTTGGTTTTGTTGAGTTTTACGCTTTAATTGTATTTTTATTTAACTTATTACGCTTTCTCCATTTGCATTTTGTAAAAATTAAATAATAATAAGAAAATAATAACAATTAACTAAGTTGTAGTGTGTTGTTTAGTGTAGTGTAGTGTAGTGTAGTTTAGTGTAGTTTAGTTAGTCCTCTTGGATAGTTCAAAACAAAGTTCATAAATTGTAAATTGTATTTAGCTTGAAATTTCATTTAGTTTTGCGCTGACTTCGATTTCGACTTCGATTTCGATTCCGATTCCGGTTCCGATTTGGACTTGGATTTGGACTTGGACTTGGACTACTCGATCCCAGCTGGACGCCACGCCTACTGTGGACTGTTGGGAGGCGTTATCTCGTCGCCCTCGCCGCCGGAGCCCGGTTCGCCCTTCGTCTTGTTCTCCTTCTTCCACTTCATGCGTCGATTCTGGAACCAGATCTTGATCTGACGCTCGGTCAGGCAAAGCGCGTGCGCGATCTCAATGCGTCGCCGGCGCGTCAAATAGCGGTTAAAGTGGAACTCCTTCTCCAGCTCCAGCGTCTGGTAGCGTGTGTATGTCTGGCGGCCACGTTTGCGCTCTGTTGGTTCCAAGATGACGTCGATCATCCCAAAGAATGAAAGAGAGAAAAGTTCACAATTAAAATCAACGCATTATGCACAATGCCAACAGCAACAACAACAACAACAACAACAATAATGTCTAGAATGCATACAAGAAACAACAACAACAACAACTTCTTTATATCAGCATTTGTAGCTGTATCTGTAAATGTATCTGTATCTGTATCTGTATCTTTGTTCTCCACATGACGCAGACCGAGCCTGATTAAAAAGGCGACCTTACCGAATTCAGATATTTGTACTTGTCAAAAGGGCCCAAAGGGAACCCGAGATTTCACGGACAAACGGACAGAGTCCGGTCTAACTAATTATCGAGGGGGGAAGGAGAGGGGGAAGTAGCCGAAGTGGAGCAACTGTAAAATAATTTGGAATAATTACTGCGCCCCCAAAAAATGCCTAATGACACTCACTATAATTATAATTTTGGTAATGACAAAGAAAAAAAGCCTCACCGAAATATGTCAAATATAATACGGGCTAATATAATTGTCAATTGCAAATGGTCGGCTAGCGTGAGAGCTTTTGGGTGGGCCGAGGGCCAACGGAAAGGGAAATGGCCAACTGAAAAAACAAAGGGGGAGGAGGGAGACGCCCCCGCCTCAGTTTGTCTACCTAACTATTTTTTAATAACATCTTCAGCATTTGTCTTGCTCAATGGATGCCCTTTATCCCTTCCCCCCTTCAGCGAGATTTCTTTGGCTCTCTATGCTGGAGGTCATTACATCATAAGCTCTTTTTGTGAGGCGGCCATTAATGCGCGCGAATCGGATTCATGGCACAGGCTATGGCTATGGCTATGGGGCTACCTTCTTTTAAATGACACGACTGATGCCATGTCTATAACCCAAGGCGTTCGCATTTAATCATCATCAGTTAGACGAGCAGCGGCAGCTGAACAAAAAAAAACTTGAGAGATTTGTGGTAAAAAGCGTGCGTGTTTTTTTTTTGTTTTTTTTTTACCCTTCTCTTGGCCATGCCAACCTCGTATTGGCAATCGCTCCGAGTGCACACTTAGCCTGAGCTGCGTATTAGAGGCGGATTAAGCGACTCGTTTTGGCCGCCAAGAAGAAAAGCAGCTGCTCAAGTTGAAGAAGTTGAATATTAAAGATAAGACTATTTAACCAGATATTTATAGAATATATATTTAATTAAATTTAGCTAAGCTTAAGCATTTTCTGCATGTCAAAAATAAACTAGAGCTAATTAGCTGAAGCCCTTCTGGAAGGAGTCCAAGTCGGAGAACTGAGAACTGAGCTCGTCTTTTTTCAGCTCATGCAACGCAAATAAATGATTATTTTAATTGATAAAAACACCTTCATGGCTCACAAGTCGATGACGACTGGCAAAAGGCTTAAGAGAGAGAGAGAGAAAGAGAGGGGGGGGGGGGGGGGGGGGCAATTTAAGAGCGAGCAGCTCTTGGCTGCCTGAAATTAGTTTTTAATGATGCCTTTGCACATTTCAGGCGGCCATCAGTCAAAAAGCACAGAAAGCAGCCAAGTTTCTTTGTGTTTTTTTTTGTTGGACAGTGTTAGCAGAGTGAACGAAAATTGAGTACTGAAAAATTATTATAAACGCATTAATGGCGCTTTGAAGCAGCGCTAGAAGGGGCGGCTGCGGACGGGGGCGTGGCAACGTATCAACCACGCAAAGAAAAGGTGAAACAATTAATATGAAAAGGAGCTGCGATACGCACTCAACTGGACTTGGACTTGGCGAGGCGCCGAATGTGGCGCAGACCGCTGCGTGCCACGCCCCGCGCGCCCCTCCCCAACCACCAGCACTCGCACCACTCGCACTCGGCATTAATGCTTTGTGATATGAAAGCGTATTGTAATTAAATTGCGATTAGGCCACCATTTTAACCATTTTACTTCTTGCTCCATAATGGATTTTATTCCATTTTTTTCCCACTCTCCACATGCGCGCACAATTACACTACTATTATTGTGTGTGAGTGTGTGCGAGTGTGTGTGTGTGTGTGTGTGTGTTGTGTGAGCGATTGCGCGGCGCAACGTTTAAAGGAAATCATTAAAATAATTACTGCAACATTTTATGAAATTCGTTGAAGTCGCACAAACACACACACACACACACACACACACAATTATTATTATCTAAAAACAAAATAATCACTATAAAAAATGAGACTAAAGTTGGAAAAAGGGGCCGCAAATTGTTTAATCGAAAGCTTTTGTTTGCATTCAAATCAAAACAATTGCAAATGTGCAAATTTCTGATATTGTATTAAATTTTATATATTTTTTAAATAAATGTTTATATGAAATTTATTTAAATTTAACAAGATGCTTGTTTAAAGCAAGGGTAAACAAAAGCTAGCCAAATCATATATTTTATTATTTTATTTATATTATTATTATATTAGGACTGACTTTAAATAATTCCAATTGTGATCGATTTCTTGTGTATTATAGAAAGTTGTTCTTTAAGCTTTAATTATTTGTCTTCTACCCGGAATTCACTTTTCCCTATGTTAGCAACTTACTTCTGACCCAGTCAACTCCCCGACTGATCATTGATCATTGAGCAAGTGAACCACTAAAGAGCTAATTAATTGCATGTGCAAACAAAAACAAGAAGAATTACATAAATTGTGACCTCTAACTCAGCTGAGGAGTAGCCTTCGAAGGTTGTCGTCGTCGTCGTCGTCGTCGTCGGTGGTCGTTTGACAAACCTGCATGTCATGCAGCGGCAAAGGGGTAAAAACAGTAAAAAGCACACACATCAAATGCGAGTAAATGTTTTTTTAATTGCGGAAATTACAGAGTCGCTGCAACAAACAAATTATATTTATTGTTTGTGCCCGCAACTTGATAAATTTAAGCCCCCAAGAATGCTCGTGTGTGGCATTCGTGGAGCTTGTGATGTCACCGAGCAATTCTTGCCGAGTCAGCCCAAGATGAGCTGCGGGCTGACACAGTTGCCAATTAGCGCAAACTCACCGTTCAGTTGCAGCTACCCGCCGTATGCAGAATAGGGCAAATATTTGCAACTGCAAAGTTTTGCCGCTGACCGCTGGGAAAACCTTTTTGGCCAAGTTCGAGGTTTGCCAAATGTTGCAGTTGAGTTTTTTGACAGACAGGTTTTTTTTCCCCCAATTTATTTTCTTTATTTTTAATTAAACCCAGAAAAGCGCAGGGGAAGAGGAAGAGTTGGAGCGCCTTTGGCTGAGGTAAACGTCAACAATTAAAAATTACCATTGACCAGCAGCGCATTTATAAACATTTTTTAATTTCGCTTTTCCCTTTTGGCCCCGGCCATAATCTCGGGAGACGCTGCGACTTTTTAATTTGGGACTTGCTTAAGCACTTAAGAGGGTTAAAAATCGACAAAAGTTGACAGAAGTGAAAAAAACCAGCAAAAGAACAAACAATTCACATAAAGGACCGCAAGAGGGGGGGAAATATATATATATATATATATATATATATATATATGTATGTTAAGGAGCCTTCCTGCCTTATGAATGCATTCATCAGCGACGCCTGCACATGTGCCCAGAGGGGGTGTGCAGCGGGAGGGGGGGGGGGGGGGGGGGCGGTCCTTAAACTTTAGTTAGTTATCGCTTAAACAAAGGCACCAGCGGATCAACTATGCGGCTCAACTCATTTCCAACAACGGCAGCTACTCTAAGCAAATGGGGTATATTGGTTCAAAGGAATCTCTCATATTAAATCAAATAAAAAATTAAATAAATAAATATATTTTTTATATATAAGTTATTGCTCAAAATTAGCTTATAATTGTTTTAGAAAGTTCACAAATTAAAAACTATTTTATAAGTTTTTTTTAATTTTTTATATGTTAAGTTTCTGTATATTTTTTTTTTGTTTTCCCATTTTATTTAGCGATAAACTTCTTCCAGGGTATCCACTAGTTAAGCACACCCAACTCAGCTATTCATACTTGTTTAGTTCTGCGTTCGTTCTTAATTTTTTTTTGTATTCTGTTTCTATGTTCCCCATTTTGAATGTATTCGAATTCGGATTCGGGGCGCTCGCCGACTCTGCTGGCCAGGGCCAGGGACGGTGCCGGTGCCAGGGCTACCCATGTCAAAATATTTGACAGCTGACTAAAACATGCTATGCGAGACGGCAACGGACACCAGCCAAAAGCGAACCGAGGGCGGCCTGCGTATCCCTAGGCAGCCAGGCCAGCTCTCGCTCGCACTCTCTCTTCTTTCAGTCTGCTCTCTCTCTCTCTCTCTCTGTCTCTCTCTGTCCCACCCTCTGTTCGCATCATGGCAGGCGCGACTGGCGGCCATTGAAACCATGAAACATGTGCACTGACATTGACGACGGCGACGAACAAGTCGGGCTTAGATTGAATGCGGATGCGGTTCAAGATGGATCTTAATTCTCAGAGTGACTTTTGATATGCGGGCACATTATTAACAAAAAATATGAAGGAATTGCTAACACAAAAAAAACTGTAAAAGTGATGAAATATAAATACATTTTTATAATCATTTAAATATTTCAAATATATTTTTGAATATACATAGCAATAATTGATAAAATGATATTAAAAGATTTAAAATCATTTCGATGAGAATAAAATTTTTGAAAAAGAGTCAAACAAATATTTAAAATATCATTGATTGTTTCCTTAGATATACACTTTTAACATATTTTAATTATTATTCACTTTGCCTATTTTTTAATAATAATCAATAACATAAAATGCAATAAAAATATTAATTTAATATTCACCATTATTTCCCATAGATATTTATGAGCTTATTTTTTTCTTCTAATTATATGTGTGAATTTTTTAATTAATCATTAAAAATATGTTTTTTTTGTATAAGGTTTCTAAGCAAATTGATATACCGGATTAAATGTTCAAAATATATTGGTTAAAAAAATGCACTCATATCGATTTTTGTTTAACAAATTCATTAAAATGCAACTGCAATTTTAACTAAGTGCTTTCATTAACTAAACCGTTTTTTCTCTGCTTTTTTATACAAAAAAAAATAAATCGTATTTTTCTTAATGACGCTATTTATTTGAAAATAATACTTAGTAATTAGTTGATGCAAACACTTTTTTCAATATATGCAATTGAAACATAAGTGGAATATATATTAATATTAATAATATTTTTTGAAGGCTTAGCATAAATATATCGTATAAAAAAATCTAATCACAATGGCCTGAACTATTCTGAGGTAATAATTTACACATTTTGGCCATTTCTGAGTGGCTCGAATACCTTATGGGTGAATACAGCTGGGCTTCTGCGGACTCCGATTGCGATGCCGTTAGTGGCCAAGTTGTCGGACAGACCGCGAGAGAGCGCTACCTCACTTCATTGCTGCATGAATAATATTCGTAATTTGTCAAAAAGGTTGGCCAAATCCCAAAATAAAAACCAAAAAAAAAGGCAAAAACAAAAAATATAAAAGAGAATCCAAAAACAACCACACTCAAGTGTTGTTGTTGTTGTTTTTGTTGTTGTTTTTGTGAATGGCTCGGGGCAATACCCGGAGGACCTTTGGCGAGCTGTTGCCATTATTTGTGGACTGCGGTTCTATGCTGACCAAGACACACTCTCTGGGCTCGTGGCTGGGTATAAAAGCGAAATTTCCTTTTCGCATTTCGCTGCGCTTTATTAAACTTTTTTTGCCGCACATGGAAATCCCAAAAGTTCCTGTGTCATTTTTTTTTATTTTCTTTATTTTTGGGGCTGCTGTCGCTTTCATTTTGACAGCTCGTGTCAGCTGCCACCGGCGGTGGTTGCTGCTGCTTTTTTGTTAAAAAAATCTTCACGCATTTGGCAAATTATCTTTTGATCCGCACGCTTCAATTGCGCGGCCAGCAAATGCGTCAACACAGATTGCCACACACACACACACACACACACACAGTGGACAGCTCTGTAAGCCGGGGCAATCGCCTGGCTAAGTAGTTGTTGTCTCAAATGTCTCGCGCTGCCATCGAAAAGTAGTTTGCGCGCAAATCCTCAACTTAGCAAAACTCCTGCGGCCCGAGCTCCGACCTCGGCCAGGACTCGCCATTAAGTGCAGCGCCAACAGGCAACAGACAACAAAGTCGCGGCGCAAAACTTCCAGCAAGTGCCCGTGAAGGGGGCGAAGGGGGCGTGGCAGGGGCTGCCAGCGGCTGATGGCCGGGGATCAACGTTTTACGTTCAAAAACTTTCCCAACAGACTACAGACAAGCCAAGCACTTGACGGGGGCGGAGCGGGGCGGAGCGGGGCGGAGCGGGGCGGGTTGCAACGTGCAACTTTTTGGCGAGAAGTTCTTTTCATTGTGCGGCGCCCTCTGACACGCTGACGGGGGTCCAAGGCCGTGCCGCAGGAGTGGGGGGGGGGGGGGCTGGCTTCGAAGCTGTCGCACATAATGCGCACAATGAAGTGCACTTTTCATACTCGAAAAGAATTGAAAAGTTGTTTGCCACACGAACGCCTCATCGAGATGAGCCATAGAAATCTCTCTTCAATTGGATAAGCTTTGTGCACTTAAATAAATATATACACAATAAATAGACGCCTCAAATGGGCGCAACTTCAAGGATAATCTGCATAAAAGTGTTTTCCATATTTTAGTTGGCAAACTTTATTTTTAAATTACACTTGGTGACTGCAAAATGTTGTAGAGAATACACTGAAGAGCTTTGAAACCACTCCCAAGAAATAATCCAAAGAAATTATGACAAGCCTATACCAGACAAGCTTTAAATAGACAATAAAATTCTCTACATATGTATAAATTAAATTGAATATGCTTTTGACAACAGCTAAAACCGAATAATAAAAACACAGAGCTTCTCCAACAAACACCAACTTTACTTACTTTAAATAAAAAGCAATTCCCATATTAAATACTTTCAAGTCACTGGATTAGCAATTTTTTTAACACAAAAAAAAAGTGAAAATAAATAAATGAAAATACTCAAAAATGGTTGAGTTTGTGGAAATTTAGCCACATTTAGATAAACATCGTGGCGCAACAAGGTCAGAAACAAAACTCTCTCGTTGTGCCAAACACACACAGAAACAGCCAGATAGTTGGCCCAAAGGATGCGTCCGGGCAGCGAGTTCAGCTCTAGCCAAGAGCCAACAGCCAACAGCCAAAAGCCACTTGTTGCGAATATTTGTTGACTGTCGCTGAAATTTATGACCCAAAAAGGGGCATGCGGCAAGTGGCAAGTGGCGGAGGCAGAGGCCGCAAGTTTTTGTGCTGCTTATGAGGAAATTATCAAAAAAGCAAAGTTAAAACTTTGCCAACTCGCCAATACAGCATCAAAAGAGCATTAACGCGACCAACACCAGGCTAAATGCTAAACACGGCCAGAACTCCACTTGGACTTGGTCTTGGTCTTGGTATTGGTGTTGGTCTTGGCCTGGTGCTGACGCTGCCCTTTCCAGCTGGCCAGTTTTTTGTGGCCATGAGTTACAACTCAATTGAAAGCGCGCTTTGTTGCAGTCTCCCTCCAAGAGGGGAGTTCTTCTAGGACGCCAGTCACGATCGGCTCCTTTAGTGTTATTTGCCTAATGCCCGCGTGAAATATGACGAGGCGTTAAGTGGCCACAAAGTAGACACAGTGGAGTGGCTAATATATAAAAAACATATATAATGGGTTGAATAAGAATTCAATAATAATAAATATACAAATTGCTTACAAACTGTTCCCACTAAAAAATTTAAAAATAAAGTGGTTGAACTTGAAGGGAAATTCCAATTGAACAAACAAGATTTGAACAGACTTCTTTAACTAAACTAAACTTGCAATTAAAAAAGGCAAACACAAAAACTCAATTTCGATTAAGTTGTCCAGTTTGGCCATATTTTAATTTGCTGCCCACTGTCGCGACTATTTTTGTATTGCTTGCACAATGAGAATAAGAGGCAAAAAAAAAAGGTGAATGCAAAAATAAACTCGTATGCATTTAATCATCGTAACTTAAGCTCGAGATCATGTTGTGCCCAGTTCGAGTCCAGCTCTTAACCTGGCCAGGCCCGGCCCGGTCCGCGGGAGACGTCGGCCAGCTCCGAGTTGGAGTCTCTGTTTCTATGTCGCTCCTTCATTTTTTTTATGTATAAAAAAAAAAGCTTCGTGTCACCGCAGCGGGTTTGGTTTGGAGGCTACTTTTTTGTTGTTGTTGTAGGCGCACAATTTTTTCTTCTCTTTTTATTGTGGTCTTTTTTTGTTATTTTTTGCAGGTGGCGCAGGAGCCGCGGCGGCGGGATTAAGACGGCCAAGTGTTTGGGCCATGGTCGGTGGGGCCCATGAATGGGCGCATGGACCGCGGCGTGTTCTGGAGATTAATAAATTGATGGCATCCATTGCACATAACGTGTAACTAATGGCGCTCATCAATTCTGCTTTACATCTCAATCTGGCTAAGGCACGAAAAAAAGAACAGAAAAACAAACCAACAGCAAGAGCAAAAAATTAAGAGGGGGGCGAATAAAAGCTGAGACTGAGCCTCGATGTGGGCAAACAAGTCGGCGGCGATTTAGTAATGACTGGCCAGCAGGCCAACAGGCAGGCAGGCTGGCAGGATAAAAAGGAGCTGCCGTCACTCACTTTCACCATGGCAACGGGAAGTGGCCAAATGAAAAGGAAATTCTATATTTGGCTAGTCGCAGCCATCTGCAGAGCACTTATGCAACTCTGTCCAGACCCGACTCAGTTTCTGTTGCTGTTTGTTGGGCCCTTTGCGGAAATTGTCATTGGATTAGTTACGCTCCGGATTTTCGCAACCTTTTCGCTTTCGTTTTCACAACTATTGTCAATTTGCATTATTTGACAGACCGCCTTCGGCGCAGACGAACCCCCCCCTCTGGCAGGACTCTTTACCCGTATCCTTCTCTGTACCTCTTTCGCAGGCCGGGACATTTGTCGCAGCCCTTTGCGCTGTGTCCTCGTTGCCGGTGCATTCATCGATTCCGCTTGCGGAAATTTGCGAATTTGGGCAAATGTCAGGTAAATGTCGGTGCCCATTGCAGATGGATTACGCCTAATGCGACCGATTGCCCAGGGGCAATAAAGTGAAATTGCTCGGACGTGTCAAGGTCAGCAATTGTTTCGATTTTCGGGATTTTGCATGTCTCGTACGTTTAACAAATGGAAATATACTCAAAGTAAGCCAATATTTAAATATTTAGAATATGAAAAAGTAAAAACAATTTAAGTTAGCTTTAGCAAAGACTTTCTTTTTTTTTTGGAGATCTATAAATTTTCTATATTGATTTCTGATGCAAACTGAAGTTTAATTATATTTTTATTTATTAAATTTATTTTTAAAATTTATTTTTTATTTACTTTAATTTCTTTTGATATTTTCATTTGAATTTAACGTTTAAAACGCGCTCAAACTCCATCAAGCAGTGCAATACAATCAAGCAAGCGGTGCGCACTGCTTACTCCGGTATTGCTTAAGCAAGCAGTGCGCGTTTTGCGAAACTTAACGAAAAGATCGTCGCTTAAACTGTCAATTTAAATCAATTGGCGCCAAGAATAAAATGATTTTGTGCAATCTTATTATTAAAATATAGATAGTTTTAACTTGTATCCATTTGTTAATAATCAATAAATAGTTGAAAATGTTGTTGTTGTTGTTGTTGTATGCAACTACAAAGTACGTCTAGTTAAACTACGTTCAATGACTAACTACAGCAACCCACTACTATAAGAAGAAGAAAAATTCCACTTAATACGTTTCGTGGAATTGTCGATCACTTTCCTTGACACTTACCAAACTGACTTCGCATCCAGGGATACAGTGGTGACGGCATCCCTGAAGATTGCGAACTCGGATTTTGGGATGGCGGCGTATGCTGTCCAGGATGTCCCTGATGCATCTGCGGCGGTCCCTGCCCGGCGCCCGGATGCATCATCGCCTGGGGCGGCGCGACCACGGGCGACACGCCCGTCTGCTGCTGTCCGTACATGCCCATGTTGTGATGGTTCTGATGCACCTGCAAAGGTAAACGGCAATTAGTTAAGAACGAGGATCAGACGCGAACAAAGCAGCCACTAAATAAAACACGCAGCTGGGCGAAATCTTTACCTCTGTCACATCGGGAACGCCAACGTCTGTGTAGCCCAGCTGGAGAGCGCAGGAAGAAGAGTTAAGAAGAAGCGTTTGTTTAGTTTGTTATCAGCGGAAGCGAAAAGCTGGTTAAAGGAAATCACCACCCACCACCCACAACCCACAAGAGTCTTACCTGTGCCTGCGGATGTCCCATATGATGGGGCAGCGTCATCTGTGCGTTCATGTGCAGTCCGCCCATCTGATCGACCAGCGGCGGCGACCCGCCCTCCTGGACCATGCCCAGTCCGCCAACCCCTCCCACCCCGCCCACGACGGCCTGTGCCTGCAGCTTGCAGCTGGCGTAGACGACGGGCTGCTGCTGCTGCGGATGTGTCACCTGTTGTGTCACCTGCGGATGCTGCTGCTGCTGCTGCTGCTGCTGATGTGGCGGCTGCTGCGACTGTGATTGCGCCTGCTGCGATTGCTGCTGCTGCTGCTGCGCAACTGCGACCAGCTGGCCATTTGTTTGGGCCTGCGGCATCACGCCGCCCACCTGACTGGACGGGCTGTCCGGGCGCGAGTAGCCCTGATGCTGCTGCTGCTGCTGCTGTTGCTGCTGCTGCTGCTGCTGGTCCATGCCCTGGCCGTTGTAGTAGGGCATGCGGTCGTAGGGCGGGAAGCGCGGGTAGGGCATGTTGCCCTGCTGATTTGGATTCTGGCTGTAGTGATGCATCTGCTGCGCATCGAGATCGGTGACGCCGTTGCCCGGATAGTGGCCATGATGCATGTCCGCGCCCATGTACGAGTTCGTGAAATACGACGTCATGCTCTCGCAGTTATTTGTACTCATCGTCATTTTGTTGTTCCTCCTCCTCTGACTGCGACTGTGACTGTGACTGTGACTGTTGTCGTTACTCTAAACTGCTAGTTTCGCCCGCTCGCTTAGTTCCTAGTGACTGTGACTCGACTCCGTGTGCTTTTAGCTACTTTCCTATATACAAAGTAAACTGCAAAGGAATTAGTCAAAGGAAAAAGGTGGAAGCAATTTTGGCATATATCCTTGCAGACATAGAGAGTAAATAATAAATAATTAATATTTACTTTTTGTTTAGTTTGTTTTATTTCTTTATATTTTCTATTTTCGTTGGATTATCTTGAAGATCTTAAAAAGCTTTTCAAACAAAAATAAAATCTTCAAATTATTATTTTTGTGGGAGCTATCTGATAAAAAGCATGGATATAAATAATATTTGGCAGATGTGCTAAAAACACACTTATTATTATTTTCTTAATTGCAGGTTCTAATAATATTTAAAAAAAAAATAGTTTTGCATACTAAAAGTTAATTTTTGGACCGAATGTTCCTATTGGAGCTATATGATATAATTGTCTAAAAATTATAATTATTTGGAAATATTTTTAAAAAATATGGAAATTTATGAATAGCAAACTTGATTAAAATATCTTGTTAAACAAAAAAGTTGTTAAACAAAAACTCATATTTCAAGCGATTGTTCCTATGGCAGCTATAACATATAGTTGGCCGATATGGATCATATTTTGAAAATATTTAAAAATCAAAGCAAAATTTCTAATCGCAAGTTTAGTTTGCATATATTAAAAATTAAAAAAGTTTTTAATATTAAAACTTATTTTTAGCTCTAATCAAGCTATCTGATAATAAAAGAATATATAAATAAGTATATATATATTCGATCAGACAGAATTTAAATACACTCTGCAAGGATATAAACACACAAGTATTTTATTTAAAACTTACCTAAATATCCTTTGAACACTTAAGTACAATGTACAGTTGCGCCTTAAACTTAGTTGTCTATGTGTGTGTGTGTTTTTGTGTGTGTGTGTGTGTTGGGGGTGTGCGTGAGGTATAAATTGATTTGCGTTTTAGCTGTTCCTCTGTTTGCTGTGCAGGCGCCTCTTCGCCTCGTCTCCGCTTAATTTGGTAGAAAATCCGTTGGTGTTGTAATCCTTAAGTAGCCTTAACCTCTAGTTGGTATTTTCAATTTTGATTTTGAAACTCTGCAAGTAAACAAATTAAAGATATGCGGTTTTAGTTTTGATTTCTGTGATTTCTCGTGTGTTGTGCTCCGCTCAAAGTTTCTATTGAAAGTGCCGACTGAAAATTCTGGTCAGACATGTGCTTTGAACTGGGAGACAACATGTGCTCCTCTTGCTCTGACAAATGGCTTATGGCACGCTTTGATGAGTTCTCGAAAAAAATGATCGGCACTGATCGGAATCTTAAAAGAAGCTTCTTAAGAGAGCAGAGACTTAAAGAGAGTCTGGACAGAGAAACGAAGATCAAAGGGAGAGACTTGAAAAAAGAAATTAAATAAGACTAAGCGCACATAAGCTTAAAGATTTATTTAAAAATTAATTATAGTATTAATAAAGTAGTAAATCTTTTTTCTTTAAGATTATTTATTTATTTTATTATATTTAATAGTTGGCTTTGGCATCCATTCTAACTGAAATGTCATTCGTTGGGCGGCTGACAAGCTGACAAAATTCGTTGAATTTATGAATATGAAATCAATTGTGTTATCCCCCTTTGACCTGACATCCTTCCGGTCAAAGTGATTTAATTTCCTGGCTCATTATCACGAGTCTCTGACCTCATAAATCAAAACTCGAACAATGCAAACGGACAGAGAAAGATGGAGAGAGAAAGAGAGAGAGACAGACACAGAGAAGGACAGGCAGACAGAGACACACGTTACATGCCATGCATATATGCAAGCGACTTCCCTCTCTCACTCTCTCTCTCTTTCTCGCTCCGTTTCCCTTTTTGGCGGCGGTGACAACCCTGCCGAAAAACTAACTAACGGTAACTTGTTGTCGGAAATGAAAGTTTCGCAACTTTGCGAAATGGCCGCAAACACCAAAAAGGGCGCAAATGGAAAACTTTAAAATATTTCAGCGACAAGCGCAGCTCGCATATTTTCCCTTTTCCCCCCACCCCGCCCCTCCCCCCGGGCGAATGTATTTGTGTATTGTGCGGCGTTCTCTCATTCCACGTTCTTTCGCTTTTGTTAACGAAATAATTTCTTGCGCCAAGCCAAAGCCAAAGCTTCCCTTTCAATTACACATTTCCCGCTGACGTTGGCCAGGCCTGGAAGGGCCGGGCGGCGCGAAAGGACAATGCCAGGCGGAAGGAAGCTGCGCCGGGCCCAAAGGCCAAAACCCAACCAGGCCCAGCCAACGGAAACGGGCAAATCGGTGGCTCGCTCTGCCCATAAACGAGTATGCGATATTGTAGGTGGTTATCAGACATGTTGTGCTTGAGAGGGGAGTGTGGACTATGCGGCCGAGACAGCAGCCTTGGTCCTGGTCGGGGTGAGGGAAAGCGAGGAAACTCACTCAAGCACAAGCGAGATGATAATAATGTCTGATGTGTGTTTTGTGTGTATATGTTGTTGTTGTTGTTGTTGTGGGTGTGTGTTTGTGTTTGTGTTTACTTTATGATTTATGTTTGTCTGATGTGATTTATTCAAGCGAACAAATGCTAAAATTTGATTTGCAATAAAAGATTTGCGGCATAGCAAACAATAATAGAAAAGGTAGCTTTAATTGATATTTTTTCCCATTAAAATACAAAATTCCATGGCTTAATTGCGTAAGCCATTATTTGAGCTATTATTGAATATTTATTATTGATTATGTTTATTTTTAATATGGTTTATTTATTTGCGCCTGTTTGCTAGGCAACAGTTATTAAACTTAAGTCTGCGTTTTCTATAGCATACTTTTGGCCTGTTTGATTTTGTGCCCTCTATCGGTCAAAAGCTGCAACTGTTGAGCTCATATTGACAGATGTCGCTTTGAGTTGACAGACATGTGGCGCCCTCTTGTATATAACAATTGAAATACGTTAACTGACAGTTGGCTGTGTGTATTGTTAAGGGAAGTGAAATAAAAATGAACTGTTATCGAATCTAAAGAAAATATTGAAATGAATATAAAATTTATATATTGGGTAATTCTTTATATAATAAGAATTCATTGTTATGAATGATATGTATATTTTATGGAAAGTCAAAGTAAGACAGAATGGACAGGGAAAGTAAATCATATACAAAATACTTCATTTAGCAGTAGTTAACTATTAACTATCTACATCTTTCTAACATTTTGTAATTTATTATTGTTTTCTAGCTGCTCAAGCCATGTTATATATTTTAATAATGCCGGATATAAATTATAAATAAAATACCTCAGTTCAACAACAGTGATTAACTAATTAGAGCTATATTTATAAATATTCTACGCTAAACCTCAATCGCAAGATTTGTGCATAAGCCATTGCAAATTCCACATATAATTTTTTTAATCGAACTTTATGCATATAAAAATAGCTCATAATCATAAGCCTCTAACCACTGTGCAATCGCTCATGTAATAAGCAAAGACAACAACCATAGTTTCAAGCCCAGCCCACTTTCACACATACACGTACGCACAAACAAAGAAACGGGATTGCGCATGGCATATGGGCAGTACCGTTACCTGTTTAAGTCGTCAACGACAACGGCGGGCCCCCTTGCAGCTGATTTGAGAGCTGAGCAAAACAACAACACATCGCAGCCAATCCATCAAAAGCAATAAAAAGCAACCACAGCAACAACAACAACAAGAGTAACAAAAGCTCGGCAATGCAGTTAATCAGTACACACACACACGCACACATGCAGACAGCACGTCAACATGATGCCGATGCCGATGCCGAAACAGCAACCGAAACCGAAACAGCAACCGAAAACGATTCCCTCACACGCATGCGCTGTCTGATGATGGAAGGGAATGAAAATGAATGATTTCATTCTTCAGCCATCAGCTGCAGCCATTTTGATTTACGATTGCGTCGGTGTCGACATCGGCTTCGGTGTCGCTGTCGCTTCTTCTTCTTCTCCATAGTTTGCATAGCGGCCATGCGAAGGCGTTGCCTTTGTTGTTGCTGTGTTCGGCATCTTCGCAGTGTGCGCGAGGGAGATGGGGCGAGGGGCAGCTGTGTGAAGCCGTGAATCAAGGCAACGGTAAACTTACAAAAGGTAGTTAACGCGACTGTTGGCCAAGCTTACGAAGGGTGGGGCAGACGCAGCCGCAACTCTCTCAATTAAGCCAAATTGAAAGCGTTCTGCTCGGCTGCGCTAGTTGCTTAAATTACCTATTAACATTTTATTTAAATAATAACTAATTGGACAGAGCTTTTGATTAAATCCTCCCCGATTACGGATTAGCAAGTTAGCTCTTTACCAAGCCAAGATGTTCTGCGAAGATAAACAAGTGGGTTCGTTGTAAATCAAATTAAGGCTGGTTTTATTTCCGCGATTGTTTAATTACAATAACACTAAATAAAGGGCAGTTAGAAGAAAAGAAAACTAGAATATGAATGAAGCAAATAGCAAATAGTTTAATCTGATATCTACACCTACACACACTTTTATAATTTTTATTCTACTATCTCTGAAGCGGAGTCAAACAAATTTATGACATATCCTTTTGCTAATTGCTTAAAAACTAACACTTGCTCAGGGTTAACCATGCTCGTTATCGCAACTATCACTAAACGCTAAGCAAATGACCTTCAAATATGGCCCAAAATGTGCGCAGAGACACAAAAAGCGGAATGAGGAAGTTAAAGGGAAAAAACGTTGTAAGTAGTTAAATAAGAGAGGGCATAAAAAACAGAAACTGGCAAGTTGAAGCACGTGCTCAGGCGAATGCCAGAAGAGTTTATTGTGCCATCAACTAAAGGAGCAAATAAAATTTTATTACCACTATAAATTTCAGCACTTGAAGCGGGCCCAAACGCAGACGCGTCGGCAGGTTCCTCTCCTGGCCGGGGATAAGCCCACGCGATTTAGCGACGGTGTCTGTGCCCGAAGACGAACGACCGTAAGAGGCAAACGGCCAACAAGACGGAAGACGGAAGAAGGGAGAACGGAGAACGGAGAACTGGACGCAGCGAGGCCTGCATTTTTCTCACATTTATCTTTTTCGAGTGCTGCGTTTTATTGCGATTGGAAATTGAGCTTGTCAACGCGGCCGTCCGCGCCGCTTGGCTAGTCCGGCTATCAGTGGCTAAGCGAGAGAGAGTGAGAGAGGGGTGAGGAAACGTCTGCTGTGCTGGCCGTGGCCAACAACGAGGGCTGGCCAACAGCTGGCTCGAGTTTTGGGCGCGCGCGCGGCTGATAATAAAAATGTCAGCCGCTTGACGATTGCCGGTTCATAAATAAAGTTTTGCATTTGAATTGGAAATTGCGACCTAAAGGAAGGGGAGCAGCTAAGGGAGCCAGGCCAGACCAGACCAGAGAGGAGGTGGAGAAGGGTACTGGGTATTAGCTCTTTAGTTGGCCAGCAGACGCATTTCTTACATTTAATTGGCGCTACTTAGCATTCACTAATGGACATCAGCCCAGTGTGCAGCACCTGCTGATAGACAGAGATAGAGACAGAGAAAGAGAGAGAGAGATGGAGACAGTTGGGAATATGAGCCACAAAGTTGACAAACAAGAACTGATAATAAATCTAATTGACACATTTGCGCCGGTAGACTACGGTGTAGTCCTTATTCCCGATTCCCCTGGACAATTGACATGACTCTCGGGCCCAGCGACAACATTGGCCAATAATAAGTGAGTGCGTGCAATTAAAACTGAACTGCATTACTAATGATCAATAAAGGGGGGCCAAAGGGGGGTTGAAGGGGGGCGGGGGGCAGCCCATCGATCAGTCAGACAACGACGATTGTTGCCATTGCCCGTAATTATGCCTAAAAAGTTGACAATGTACACAATACACATAAATTTGCGATCATATCGAATCATCCAGCGATCGATCAATCTTCTGTTTGGTCGTAGCTGCCCGCGGCGATAACGCGCCAGGGTAGCCAAGTCAAGTGGATGCTGTTGGATGCTGTCTGTTGTGTCCACACTGGACTTCATCTGTTGCCGTTGATTGGCAGCAGCAACAACAGCAAAAATGCTGCCTTCGCTGCCAATTGATTGGCAACAACATGGCCAGCGTGTTGTTGTTGTTGTTGTTGTTGTCCCTCCATCCAGCCAGTGTTGTAATGAGGAATGCCTTCATTACAAGCCGAGCAATGCGTAAACGCAACGCACGCATGCGCATGGCCAAAACGAGAGTTGGCCGCAGTCAGCTCCATGGCCAGACAAAACACGCACGCACGCACGCAGCTGAAGCTCACGCACGCAATGACAGGGGGGTTGGGGTGGGGGGGGGGAGGGTTGGTTTATCGAAGCTTGTCACTGGCCGCTTTGTTGCTGCTCTTGTTAAGTGCAAATGCGAACGCTTGTCGTCTGTTTATTTCTTTAGCTTAGCTTTTGTTTTCTCCTTTTTTTTTCTGTTTGCCGTCTCATAATGAGAGAGCAAGTTTAAGTACCACAATTGAATTGTTAAGTGCGCAACACGAAAATAAATGGAAAACAACAACAGACACCATTCCAAGCGGACCCAACTCCAGTTGCCCAGTTCCCATTGCCAGTTTGCCAGTTTGCGATTGCGTGTGAAAATTATAATTTCGTGTGCAGTTTCAAGTGCGAACAGCGCACCACTGAGGCACCACTGAAGCACCACCGAACCACCGCCGTCTGACCATTGACCAGCCCCACAAAGAAACTAAGCTTAAAATGTTGTCAACAATTTGCAAGTTTTTTTTTTTGGTTTTTTTTTGGTTTTCGGTTTCGCTTGTTCAAGTTTTAAGTGTTAATTAAATTTCATTTTATTGCTTAAATGAAAGTGAACATAAGTTTTTATATTTTGTGTATTTTTTTTTTCGGCCTTTTAGCTAATGTTGCACATTAAATTGAAGGCAGCGACCATAAATAACACATTTTATGGTTGAAATACGGCGGACTCAACAGATTAATGGCCAGCTCGGAAATTGTGTGTGGAATTACCGAGCGAGCCAGTCTACTAGTTTTTACCGTTAGACGGGCGACTTATGCAAAAGGTCAGAAGGTGATTATTGCGAAATATTCGAAATTAACAACGAGAATTTTTTTGACTTTCACTTCTGCGTTTAACCAACTTTTTCTTTTCTAATATGTGAAAGTAAACCAAAAATTAATTTTTTAAATAATTTTTTTCTTAGATGAAGAACTTGTCAAATAATTTAAAATATAAATAACAGTAAATATAAATTAAATAAGTAAATATAAACTAATAAGATTTTAAATTGCTTTGCTAGCTAACTAATTTTTACTTGATTTTTCTTTTCAATTCACCAATTATTAAATACAAAACTTGATTTGGAGGTTTCACATTTAACTTGAAAAAATATATATATTTGCGAGCTGAAAGGAAATACGCACACAAAACAAAAAGGGAAACCAGGACTGATAGAAGGGAAAGCCGTTAGGAACCTGCTCAAGAAAAGAACAACAACAACAACAACAATTTGACGCCCCACAGAGCGCAGCAAAATCAGCGGGAGACGAGGTGAAAGTTGGGATTGCATAAGAACCCAAATCCCGAGATATGCAATTGTACGCAACGTTAACAAAGAGATTGAGAATTGCGTAAGGCGAACTCTGTGGCCCGCAGGTGCGCGTAGAATACCTGCCTGGAATTGGCCCAAAATAGAGCAATTAACCTTGCCTACGTGACGGCGTGACGAGCGTCTTTAGGCCCTAACTAAGTAGCCACGTTTCCGAACGAACATTTGCCTAATTGTCAGTTAGTGCCTGCGATTATCGGCGGCCAGACTCGACTCGGAGTTGTCATAAAATCCACACGTAATTCGCATATTGTTAAATTTAATTGAACGCCGTCCACAATTAATTCATTATCGAAGAGAATCTGTGTGTTATTTGTAATTTAACTAAGTGGGAAACAATTACTTGTGGGAATTATAGACTAAAGCAGTTGCAGAATATTAACCTAAAGACTAACCTTAGTCAAAGTTATTAGAATTAATATTTCTCTTTCCTTTCAATTTATTTCTTAAGTTCAATATTTAAGCATCAACTTGTTCTATAATCACTTACAGGGTATGCATATATTTTTTTGTTTTATTGAGTGCTCTTTTCGCTCATCTTTAGCCCTATTAACAATGTCAGCGTCATCTGCAGCCATGTGCTTTCCATAGAGATGCTTATTTACTTATTCAAATCGTTGAGATTTCCAACAGAAACCCGGCCCGACCCTCGCCCAGCGATTTCATTTCCATTTCCATTTCCCATCGCATGTCGCCCTCCCCGTCCCTCTCCCTTCAGCCCTCTCCAGTTCTGTCCTATTCAACTTGCCGCCTGACACTTCTCTGACAGCGACAGGCCATGAGCAAAACTTTTGTTCTATATATTTTCTTTTTTTCTTGCCTTTTATGCAGAGCCTTGGGGCAGGCAGCTGGCGGCAGCTATGCTGATGCTGAAGCTGATGCTGATGCTGATGCTAAAACAAAACGCCGGAGAGCCGCCCAGAGCCAGTGAACGTCATGACAGGCTCAGTGACTTCGGGACCCGGCCAAACTGAATTGCTGACTAACAGCCCTGTCGCGAAATATGAGTCCATTTCAGCGTAAGATACTCGGGATACACAGACCACAGACAGTTGCTTCAGTTGCTGAAAGGGATGTGGTCGCTTTGGCCCCACTGTGCGCACGTGCTTAAGTACTTTGGCAACAAGAACAGCAACAACAACGAATGAGAGAATACTTTTCAGGATGTGACACAAAATGCCGCCATCGTCGTCGCTGTCATCATTGTCTGCTTTAAAGATTACACAAAATATTTGTAAAAATACAAAACACAACAAGCGGCTGCCCCCCCCTTAAAAGGGGGATGGCAAAATGTGGAGGGGGGCGGGAGAAAAAATAAACTCACAGCTTTACAAAAATAACAACTGCGGAGGCAGCCGCACAAAACGAACGAAAAATAAAGAAAAACAAGCAAGGAAAAGCAAAAACGAAAAGAAAACACACACAAAAATATTTACAAAATATTTTCCACTTCAACGAAATGGAAAACGCGACCGCCCCAGTCGCAGTCGCAGTCGCAGGGAAATTCCCCACCCCGCCCCCCACTCAGCTCCCAACTCTGCCGTGACACGACTTGAGTTGACTTGGCTTTTGTCTGTCCCACGTTCCCCACGCTCGTCTTTCCGCCTGTCAGCTCGTCTTTCCGTCTGGCAATGGCTCGTTGGCTCCGTCTCGGGCGCGCCCGCGTCGACGTCGACGTCGGCGCCGCCGCCTGCCAACGACAAAAAGAAAATGCAGCGCAGCGTGAAATGCCTCGGGAGCAACAGCAGCAACAACAATGCAAATCAAATGCGCGCCAAAAACAAATTGCGAACTGAACTTGACTGAGAAATCAGCAGCAGCAGCAACAAGAAAATGCATCTGCAGCAGCAAAATGTATCTGTATCTGTATCTGTATCTGTATCTTTAGCCTAAGTGAATTGTGTGAAATTTAGAATTGAGCCGAACAATTCATAAATGCTGTCAGTTGGCACTGCGGCAAATGACTTTTTAATTGATTTCATTTTATAAATTGCCCAGGCGCCAATTGAAATCTAATAGAAATAGGGGGAAAGTTATCAAAGAAGTTTGTTTAAAATTCTATTTAACTAAGTTCAGAAGTTGCTTTCAAGTTTCATTTGATTGTCATTAAGTCAAGGCAAGGCAGCTCCTATCTATGCTAATGTGGCCGACGAGCCCGGCCCCAAATCCCTTTTAAAGGACGAGCTCATTGCACGCCCGGGACTGATTCTCTCAGCGCCCAATCCTCGCTCCTTGCTGCTCCTTGTTCTATGATATGATAATTATGCGTTGCCCGCAAAAAGCACACACAAAATGTTAAATTCATATGCGGCAAACTTCAGCACGGCAGGAAGCAGGCAACAGAGGAGGGGGAGGGGGAAGGGGGGGCGCATTTATAACATGGAGCGACAACTACAAGTCAAAAAATATATAAAATGGAAAATGTGTGAATATTTCATTTGGTTTACCAACAAAAATAAAATAAAATAAAAAAGGCAACGAGCGGCAGCAGCAAATGGCACATGTGGCACAACTCGTAGCAGCAACAACAACAACAACGAGAACAACGAGAACAACAACAACAACGCACACGTCAATGTTAATTTAGTCAACGCCACAGAAAACAGCACAAACAGCAACAACAAATGAAACAATTCCATTGGGCATTGTTTGCGGGACAAACCTCCTACCCCTACCCCTACCCCTGCCCCTGCCCCTTCCCCCTGCCTGCCCCGCCCACGTCTGCCTGATTTCACATGTGCTTCTATGTCAACTTTCATGAAATTAGTTGGCAACATGACGAGCTGCCAGCGGCCCAAAAAACACGCCCATTAGCCGCAGTCGGCCTGGTCGGGATCCAGGGGAATAGCCACCATGGGCGTGGGCGTGAGAGGGGGGGGGGATGACTGCGGACTGTGCCTAATGCGCAGCTGACACCTTGCCAAAGTAGTTTTCGCTGTTGCTGCGCGCGGTTAATTCACAGAGCCGCAAAACAGAGCAACGTGCAAGTCCCGTTGGGGATTTAACCAACCAGGCCTGAGCCACACTCACAGCCAAGGCCTCCGTTTGGGGGTTTTTTTTTGGGCCTGGCCACGCCTCCCTCGCCTTTGCAGCACGTGTTGCAACACCGCAGCGACCAAGCGACGCCGACGTTGATGCCACAGGCGACGCGACTGGCAACGTTTGGCGTTGGCGTTGGCGTTGGCATTGCGGCTAATTAAAAAAAAAAACTCACTCGCCCACCCCTTGTTAGCCCTGTTGGCGGTGTTAGGTTTAATTATTACAAATGGCCAGCAACTAAAAACCAAATGCAAAAATTTATATTTGGCCAAAAATGCACTCACGATTTCATTTAATTCAATTAAAAAGCCATTTGAAACAAAATGAAAATCTGCGGATTGTGGACTGTGAATAAAATATATTCAAACCTCATTTAGAAACTAAATTTAATAATTATATTTGTATGTTGGTTGGGAATGAAAATATTAGTAATAATAAAATGTTGAAATTATGTTTAAAAACTGTACTCAACATTTATGAAAATAAACATTTAAATATAAAAATAACTTTAGTAAAAATTAAATAATAAAATAAATTATTCCCAGCTGCCTTTTTCATTATAATTTAAGGTCTCATAGATAGAATTGTTGAACTTGCCTTAACTTTGGAATATCTACGTATATTTCTATTTTAGATCTTTTGATTATAAAATTATTTGGTTTTTTTTAATAAGCGTTTCTGTGATTGTGAACGTGAATGAGAATGCATAGAAATATATGCAAATAAAGTTCTTCATATCCATTTGCCTTTAATGGTTATGATTGAACTGAAGTAAAATCTCAAATAAAACAATACATACATGCGAAGCTTAAGTTTGTTATAGACACTTATTTACCAATGCCAAGTTCTGCTTAACTTCTATTTTTTATGGTGTAACTTGTCGTTGTCTGCATCAAAAGTTGTTCGTTGTTCGCATTTTGCCGCAGCAATCAACGCTCGAAAAAATATCTATTCACCCAGTTCGAGCACTCAAATCAAAGACCAAGCCAATCAAAGCCGAAACAACCGCCCACCCATCAACCCCCCTCTTTGAGCCAGCTGTTAAATCGATAAAAACATTTCAGCTGCAATTTGGCTATCGGTTTTTGGTCGGCAACAACAACTACTTGTAGATACAATATGCTCGATGGCGTTGTCCCCACATTAGATACAGATACAGAGATTTAGTTGTATGCCCACGGGAGTAGTCAGTCTGTGTGTATCTGTGTGTGTGTGTGTGCGTGTGTGCGATAAATCCGTAACGAGGAATCTGCACCATAACCAACGCAACAAGCGACAATCGACTCGCACCAGCAGCTAAGAAGCTGATGGCAACCCTGACCAGTCCTGGCCCTGGTCCGATAAGCCCAAATGCCGGTCCAGCTGGCCAGTCCCTCCCTCCCTCCGTCCGTCCTTTTGTCCGGCTGGCACGGCCATATGGATGAAAAACTAAAAATGGCATTAGAACATCGTAATCGCAGGCCCGTCGCACAGCTCGGGTGGATTTTCATTTCCATTTTCATTTTCAGTGCTTCGCAAAAGCGGAAAAACAACCCCGTCCACGGGGTAAGTTTTCCCCCTGTTTTGTGGGGTTGGTTTCCATTTGCTCGCAATTCAATTGCGTCGAAGTTTTTCCCATTTTCATAGTGCGACTCAAATTGACGCGGGAGGGTGCCAAATGCCCATTCATTTAATTGCGAAAATCTAAGTAAAATTACAGCTAGGATTGTATTTACTCTTCTTCTTACATTCGAGTTTTCTTTCCATTCAGTTTGGGCATGTTTTCAATATTTACCTGAAATGAGACAAACAATGTGGAAAATTGTTTAATTAAATGCATTTAAATGGGAATTTTACTTGAATTGTTGAAAATATATTTTAATTGATTAAAAGTTATTTTTTAATATTTTTTTTTAGCTTATAGAAAGTGTTTCTATATTTATTCTCATACTCTTAACTATTCAATTCATTCTCATTTGAAAGAAAATGCACTTGAAGTACTTGAAAAGTATAAGCAATATTTGTTATTGCTGCTTTTATCTTATATAGATTATATTTGATCTTTTTGGGGTGTTTCTTTTCATTATTGGAATTTGATTATTATAAAAGCAGACAGAAAAAAAGAAACGGGAATTGAAAGGCCTTTATGCATAGGTAACCCTTTTATTTTTATATACTTTAAAACAAATACCAGGCTGAAAATAAAATGTTTATGATCAGTTTAATCAATAAATAAATGTATATACATATGTATAAAAGTAGTAGTATATAAAACTTCCCTGTTTAGGGAGGAGTTTGAACAATTTCAAGCTCGATTGCGTCCAATTCGAGTGCTCAATTGCCCTGACTCTGACTTAATCGGCTGTAAGAAGCAATTAAGAAAAAGTCAACTGCAGAGCCGCTAACCAATTCGCACTCTGCAGCAGCAGCAGCTGGACGGAGTGTTGATTAAGCAGCCATAAAAATCAACAACAGTTGCCAAGAGGAAAAAATTACTTAATTAGCTGCTGCTGCTGCTTTTGTTGTTGCTGGAAGATCCTTGGCCATGCTCCTTATGGCCATGACGGGCAAAAAAAAAGAAAAAAGGCGCGTCTCGGGCCAAGTGTAAATTGAATGAAATATTCATGCAGAGCCCAAAATTGGCAACGAGAAGACGTCGTCGCTGATGTTTTATTGAATTGAAAATCTCATTATCACCTCGACGCATTCTTTGAATGCATTTGGAGGCGAATGCCAAAACAGGTAACAGACTGAGGACTGAGGACTGCAGACTGGGAACTGAGGACTCCTCTCCTTTTAGGCGATGGAGCATCGGCAACGTTCGATACTCGCAGCTAATTATCGTAATTATTGCAAATTTACAAATTGATATGAAATTGATTAGTGCCCCAGCGGAGCGCAGAGGAAGTTGACTGCAGATTGCAGATTGGCGGCAGGTTGTCGAAACGAGTTCTGCGATTCTGTTTTCGGAGTGAGCCAAAAAAAAAAACAGAGAAGGTGTCAAAGTCAAAGATGTCAGCGTGCATATTAAGCTTAATAGAGTTGCCAACGCGAGTGGCAAGTGGCAAACGATGGCAACTCTACAGATAGTCGCACAATTTGTCGACGGCACAAAGAAACTTTTGTGGTGAGAACAAATTTTTCAATTAAGCCATTAATTCACTTCGCGCCACACACCAGCAAATTTACACACACATACACTCTCGACACACACACACACATATATACACACACTCGATCATCATTGTCGTTCCTTCTGTCGCATTATTTTATTAAGCATCCACACAATCACAATCACACATTCACACAAGCATCCCAAAGTCCAAGCGTTGTCTCCAATTCAAATATCTCTCTCTCTCTCTCCCTCTCTCTCTCTTACAGTTGTTGTCTCCCTCTCGTTGGCTGCCCCAGTCTGTTCTTGTTTATTTGCTCGTTGTGTCCACTTTTAAGCAAATTTTATTCATGTTTGCCTCTGTCTGCCTCTGTCCAAAGTTGTTCTCGTTGTTGTTGTTGCTATTGTTGTTGTTCTCATTGTTGTTGTTGCTTCGTTTTGCTCACATTGTAAAGTTGTCGTCACACACAAAGTCGCCCCGTTTCCCCTCTTAGCGGCAAATATTCTCCATGGCATGCAAATAAAATGAAATTATTTCAGCGCCAAGTTCTTTTAGCTGATCGGCGTTTGGAGATGATGATTAAATGAATTGTTTCTGGCATATTTCAGATTGGTCTAAGACCCAAGAAGGCCAACTGCAAATGTGAACATATGAAGACCTTGGCTAACTAAGCGGAAATGCCATTATTTGTTGTTCTTGAAAACATTTTAGTAACTCAGTTAAACTTTGGCACAATTGATTATTAATCAGAGTCAACGAGAGAATGATTGATTGCTAAATGGGAATTACTTTGATTGGCATTTAAGTTAAATTTGTAAGCCTATAAGTTTAATTTGTATATAATAACAGAATAATTTAATTCTTTCTAAATAATTATAAAAAAAGGCAAATAAAATAATTTAAGAAATGTGGACCAAACTTTGAGTTTAATAATCTTATTAACAACAAACAACTTAATTTTGTAGCTACCTTTAAAGAATTGGTAAAAAAATCAGTTTTTGTATGAATATATTTTTTGTATTTTAAAATATACTCGCCAAACTTAGCTAAACTCTACTATTAACAACATTTCGGAAATTTTTATTAACATTAAACCACTATAAAATGTAGCTCCAATAAAAAGCATTGATTGAAAAAAAAATTTTTGTATGAAAAACTTTTTTATTTAAAGATATTCTCACTAAACTTAGCTAATATAATCTCTACTCTCAACATTTCGATAATATCTCCTTAATATAGTCTTACTTCATCATATAGCTTTCATATAATGGATTATAAACAAAATTAATGAATGTATCAAAAATGTATTTATTAAATAAAAAGTGTTAATTTTATTTATAGAAGAATTATTTTTAACTGCCTTTCTTGTTATTCCTTTAAGTTTTAAGCCAATCTGCATTCTGTTCTTTTACTCTCCTCCGCTCATCGAGCGATTTGTGCAATCTGAGCTATCGACAAGTGAACTTTTGCAGCAGCAGCAGCTGCTTTTAGATGGTAGCTGGCACCGCCATCCAGGCCAGGCCAACAGGATTCAGCTCACAGACAGTTACTAATTTTCAACACCTTCGCCTCTCTGCGGATTGGCGGCGACGTCGCCAGCTGCTTGCTGGGCGGGGAGCGGCTTGGTGGGTTGGTGGGTTGATGGGTTGGTTTTGTGGTGTTCATGCAAATGGAATACTTTTCACCTGCTTCCTTTTGCGGCAAAGCCGTGTGGCATGTGGCATGCGTGTTGTTGCCTGTGGAAATTGCATGTTATTAGCATTAGCCGCATACACGATCCCTTCCACCGATAGTGAAACCATATTTTATTTTTGTACAAAATTTGCGCGCTTAGACGTTTTATTTACCAATAACCAACGAGCAGCCGCCGAGCCAACGCCACACCACAAACTGCACCACCGCACCACCGCAGGCAAACCGCAACAGTGTCGCAGCATAATAAGAAGACATTACACCAACAACAGTGGCAACAACAACAACAACAACAATAATAACAACCTTTGCGTGCCAACATGCAATTTCAGTGTAACCAACGTAGAGAGAGGTAAAAAACACTCGTCTATAAAGAATTGTGAATAAATTTCCAAATAGCAACCAAGCGATGACAATGCACAGTGGTAAAAAATAAAGAAAATGACAAGTAAGAAAATACAATTAAGTGACATTAATAGATTTAAAATTCAGCTTAAAAATATTAAAAAATATATCAGTTGAATATACATTGATAGTACAATAAGATTAAGCTGAAATAAAATTAATATATTGTATAAAAAAACTATAACTGTAATTAACTTATTAAGTTTATGTTACTATTAGTTTTCAAGGCTAGATAAAAAAGCAAAAGAAATAAAAAAAAATTATTTACTTATTTAAATATCTTGTAATATTCATATTCTGTGTTTAATTTTCTTTCTTTTTATTTTTGCTTTTTATTATTTACATTTTCTGCCACTGTATACCCAATGAGTAAATATTACGTATACGCCACGTGAACAAAATCGAAGCGTCGCACGACATTCAAACAGTTTTGTGTTCAGCTGCCGCACATAGATTTCGTGAGATTTCCACAGTGTGTGTCTGTGTGTGTGGCAACTTCTGCCAAAGCCCCTCCCCCCCCCTGGCGCCTTCTCCCTTTCGCCCACGCACTCGAATCCTACACAAACTTTCTGTTTGTTTATCATTAAGACATTTTACACTTTACACTTTACATGGGGTTGCCTTTCATAATCTGCCGCTGGCATATGTCCTCGTATGCGTATGTGTGTGCGAGTGTGTGTGTGCAGGATATTGGCGCCGTTGGCTGTTTGTGCTGAGGATTAAGCGCCAGCCACGACCAACTGCGTCCAACTCACTCGCAGCTCGCAACTCTCAACTCTTAACTACCCGCAGGCCAAAGCTCCGCCCCAAACTCCCTTGGCTCATGTGTGTGTGTGTGTTGTGTGTGTGTGTGTGTGTGGCTTACATGGCTCGTTGGCTTGTACTTTAGTGGGGGCTAATTACAATAATTTTTCTAATGTCGCTTGGCATAAATTTGTAACGTGACGTGACGATAGGCATCTGCTCGGCCCAAACATGACAATTTGCAGAGTCCGACACGAACATGAGTCCAACATGGCCGAGGCCAAGAAGAAACGTGTGCAGCGATAAGCATCAGCGGGTCGCCGTTGTCAATCACAAGCTTCAAACAATGAATTGAGAGTGCACTTGAAGCCCCCGAGACGAGCGGAAAGTTCGCTTGGGTCGCTGCTATTTCTGCTTTTGCTTCTGCTTCATTTCAAATGCGCAATAGACGACGCCAAGTTGCTGTCGCTGTCTCTGTCTATGTCTATGTCTCTGTCTCAGAAGCGGACCGCCCGAAAGTGTTGGCAATGTGCGCCGCCGGTGGCATTTAACCGCTGTAAATGAGTTTATCTGGCGCAATCAGCAATTTTCGGTATCCGCTTTTGAGTCACAGTCTGAAAGCTGAAGCTGAAGCTGAAAACTGAAAACTGAATCGTCGCCGGCGTCGCTGCGCATGTGCAGCTGAATGTTAATTAATTGAAATGTACTCGAGCCTCACGGCGCACTGGCGAAGAAGACAGCGCCAACAACAGCAGACAACAAACAGCCAGCAAAAAAAAAAACAACAATAACGATCACAACAACAACAACAACAACAACAAAGTAAACGACAACGAACCAAGTCGGAGCTCCCCATTGGCAATCGCGATCGCAGGCGATAAGCAAATTGCAGGCGCTGCAGTTCAAAGGAAAACGACAATTATGCGACACTAAAAACTCGATTCCAAATTACAAAACAAAAGCCTTGAAACAAAAAAAAAAAAAAAACACTGCCAACGAGCAGATAAATCTTTACGAAAAATGGCCACCTAAAGTGAATTTTTGATTGAATAGGAAAGTGGGCGGAAACAAATATGGCCATCTAAGGAATATAAAACAATTAGTAAGCTCTGATAAAAATAAAGGTATTAATTGCTGGCTTAAATAAATGCTTCCATGCTTTATTTAAATATTTAAATATTTTTATAAATACAATTGAAATATTTTAGCTTCTAACAATAAAGAATCATTTTCATATTGTCTTTAAGCAAAATAATTGCGAGCTTCATTTAAAAATTGTTATAGATACAATTGAAATATATTAGATCTCAATAGAAAAATTAAAAAAATAAAATAAAACTTGACTTCAAACAAAATATTTGCTGACTCAATTTAAAAATTTATAATAACTGATTAGATTTTTATAAATACAATTGATTTCAAACAAAATACTTGTGAATTTCATTTAAAAATTTAGAAAAACTGATTGCACTTTTATAAATACAATTCATACATTTGAGCTCACAAATGAAAAAAAAAATCCATTTAAAATTGATTTCCAACAAAATAATTGCGGTCTGAATTTTAAAATTTATAATAACTGATTTTTATATATACAATTGAAACCTTTTAGCTCTAAACAGAAAGAAAAATCAATTTAAAATTGATTTCAAACAGCATTAAAGCGCAGTTTTCAAATTAAATTATAAATAAATTAAAACTAGGAAACTCGATGACAAATAAGTTGGCGAGAGTGCATTAAAGCTCAAGTAGCCTATGGTTAATTGCGTGTCCGTCGCATCCCTTCGCCTGTCCACTGCCACTGGCTAATGACCCTTTAATAACGAGCAGCAACAACTGCAACAATAGCACTCATGGCTAATTAAGTTATTTGCTGCTAGTTGGCAACTTGTTGCCGTCGGCGAACGGTTGACATTCGAGTGCAATTGAGTTAATCCCCGGTAAGTCGCATACCCCCCAACCCCTTACCTCCCCCTCTCCTCCAACAACTCGCATTGTGCGCTTGCCTTATTTGTAGCGACAACAACAACAACAACAACTTGCTTTGCGTTGGCGGCTTGTTGCCAGTTGCAAGTTGCAAGTTGCCAGTTGCAAGTTGCAAGCTGCCGTTCGCCTTGTGCTTGTATGTTAATTTGTTGGCGTTGTTGGGATCTTTGGCCCGTCTCGAGGCTCCGCTTAAGCCTGGTCTAGTTGCAGCAGCGCGTGTCATCATTAACGTGGCTTCTTTCCTGGCCTGGGCCATTGTTGGCCCTTCGCATTGTTCCAGCGACCCCAAGCTGAGCCCTATCACTTGGCCGCGGCCAACAATAGCGACCACATTAATGGTAATGGCAACACCAGCGACAACAGTTGCTGCTGACCCAAAAACAAAACAAACAGGCAACTGGCAACTGGCAACAGGCAAAAGGCTCCAGAAATGGCCAACTAATAATTCAAGTGTTTTTTCCATTTCGACAGCTTAGTTTGGGAGTGGAAATGGAACGGCGTATAAAAAAGAATATTAAGTGTGTTAAATAAACTTATTTTTAATATATTAACCTAAACAATAAATTAATCGAAATACATTAAAAAGAAACCTCAACAATAACTTTCTATTTTATGACCAGATTGATTTCGTACATGTTTCCAAATAGGACGAAATGGCTATAAAAATATATTTTAGCAGCATGATATTATTGAGTCTTATGTCCGATTCTCTCGATAATTAGTTGCATAAATTTAGGTTGTAGATCTTGCGTTAACCAAGACAGATTATGGCCAAAAGCAAAAACACATTCGCATGCGGTTTGACAAATCTATTGTGGCCAGCATTGGGTTTAATCAGCATCAAATTAATGAGTCCACAAAAGTTGTTGTTGTCTTGTGTTTGTGCAAAACCAAGTGACACAGTTCGAGTCTTAGCCACAATGGGAACTAGTTGGCCAAAAGAAATCTTCCCAAGCTGCTTTGATTAAGCGCTGTGACATTTCTATTGCCTGCTCCAAAGAAATTCAAATTAATGGCAGATTGATCGGAATCGGAATCGAAGACGAACTCAAAGTCGAACTCGAACTTGCTCGCCATATTAATAGATGGATTTAATGGTTTTATCGGCCGTCGCGATCGTTGGCTTATGCAAATGTGAAATTTGTAATTTAAACTTGGCCAAAATGCAGTGAGAACTTCGTTAGCTGCAGATGCATTCAGTTGCCGTGTGCGGCATATTCAGTTAGAGATTATCGGCGACAGGTGACAATGACAGCTTCATTATAAAGCAATTAGTGTGCGAGTGTGTGCGAGTATGTGTGTGTGTGTGTGTGAGTGTGCGTTGCACATGCAGCTGGTCACACTGTCTGGCAAATTAATTTTTAATAAGACACAGGCACAAACTACGACAAACTGCCAGTGACAGGAGTCACATGAGGTGCCAGGACAACAACACACACTTCCACACACACACCCACACACACAGACTCACTCGGGAGTGCACTTGACAGGCTGCACTGGTGTCTGGCTCCAGTTCAGGAGCGCAGCTTGGGCCGAGGTGCGTCTGTTATTCAATATATAAAAGCATGTTGAACAACGCAAGCAACAAGCAGCAAGCGGCAACAACGACAACCTGCGAGTCGGCGGCGATGCTGGAAAATCTAACGAATATATGTAAACGATATGCTAGAAAAATGTCAGTCAAACTGTCGCTTCCAACACACGCGCAAAAACAACAACAACAACAACAACAACAGCAACAATTTTAGTCACTTGATGCTTATATTGAAAATTGTTTTCTGCATTGGATTTTGCATCCGTCGGACTACACAGTTACGAATACGAGTACCCGTTCGAGTACTCACTCGAGAGTGTGTGTGTGTGTGTGTGTGCGTGAGTTTTACCTTAGCCAGCTGTGACTGCGACTGTGGCAAAAACAGTGGCGGCAAAAAATAAACACATTTATGGAAATTTATTCATAGAACTTATGAAACCGATAGACAACAACCGACAACAACAACAACAACAACAGCAGCAGCAGCAACGGCTATGACAGCAACAAAAGAGGCTGCCTGACTGGGTCGCCTGTCCACTCGTCCACTCGTCCACTTCGCCCAGGGGCTGCCCCCAAACCCCCCTTTCCTTACCCCCTTACCCCTCGGCTGACCACACGTCTGGAGGTTGTGAGCCTGGTTTAGTTTTGCCAAACAGTTGGCAGTTGCTGTTATTTTGTTGTTGTTGTTGTTGTTACTGTTGTTACTGTTGCTGTCCAGCCTTGGCTGAGGTTCTGTATTCTGTAATATTTGCCGCTTGCTTGTCATACATACATATATTTATATATATAGTGGAGTCAGGCATTGGCCAAAATGTTAACTCAATGAAAGCGCAAGATAAGATTAAAAAATATGCAATAGTTAAGCTTTAGATGAATTAAACAAATAGTAAAATAAAAAGATTAAATAATTCAATTGAATAAAAAAGTATCTTACAGATACAAATTTGGTTAAAGATTGTTTTCATCAGCAAGAGGTTGATAGATAGCTAACAGACAGATGAGTTTTTAAGAGCTTAAAGCACAATCTAATAAAAATGTATTGTATTATTCAATACTGTTTAATATTAAATAATAATATCTTATCGTTTTCACCGAACAAACATTTACCATAATGCTATCTTAATTATAGAAAATATGTATTTAAAATTACAAACTCTGTCAGCTTTATAAAGATAATCGTCGACAAGCTGTCTGCATATTTGTGTATATAAAAAAATCTTTAGACAAACATTTCGAATGAATTTGCAATGTTAAACAAATAAATTCGAATAATTTCCAAGTTTGTTCGCAGTGCAGTTGCCGTTTAATGTAATTGTTATTGTTGCATAAATACTTGACGCCATGTCGTGGCACATCATTATTACAATTCACACAGATACAAACACACACACACACACACACATAAATACATTCATGTGCAATGGCACTCAATAGATTCAACGGGCAGAAAGAAACTTAAAAATATGCACAAAATATGAGCGTGAAATGATTTATGGCATTCACAGCAGCAAACGGCAACAGAGCAAACACTGACTGAGTGTTTGTGTGTGAGTGTGTGTGAGTGCATTTATGAGTGAGAGCAGTGCAGTGAATATACTATATACTATATATGTATCTGTTATCTGTTCAACTTTGAAAACGTTTCATCTCCATGCGCTAATTATTTCATATGTTTATAAAGTGACTGTCTCCCTCTCTTTCTCTCTCTCTCTCTCTCTCTCTCTGTCTAGCTATCCCTTTTGGGCTAGCTATTGCCTACTCATTCAGTTTACTCGTTTTATTCATTTGTGTCATTCGCTGGCATTTACTTAGAACAACTTGTTTGATTATTGAACCGGGCAAGTGTTTAACCCGCAATTCACAATTTACGATTCGCGATTCGCGTTTTGCGATTCGCGATTTGCGATTTGCGATTACAGCTAATTTGTTTTGTAAAACGTGTCTGTCTGTCTGCTTGTCCGTCCGTCTGTCCGTCGCTTTGTGGTCTCTCCGTCTGCCAACTGTTGGCAACTTCGCAAAGATTTATGAACTGTTTTAATGATCTAATTAAATTGCAACTAGCCATGAATATCATCGTTCACTTCACTTCACTTCACTTCGCCTCGCTGTCATTTCACGTTTCCACATCAATTATGAGGCATAGCATTTTTTTTTTTAGCTACCCCCCTCGTGTGGAGCCACTGAATTCAATATTTTTTGTATACAATTTATATTTTTACTTTGAATTATCGACACGCGTTTATGCAAATTCAATTGAAAATATCTCTCGACTTGCGAATAATGTTGATTAGTGTGAGAAGTTGACGCTTAATGGGAAAACTGAGCCGAGACTGTTGTGAGGATGAGTATAAAAATAAAAATTAATTTAATTAAATACCCCTAAGGAGCTGCTGGCGACCTTATAATGATCAATTACTTAGTGCCATCAATTATAAACTACATATACATATAAATACATATGTAAATTTCTAGATAAATGCCATAGTTGGGAAATATAAAATATAATATATAAAATAAATATATTCAATCTATTTGCATATAAAAATCATTTTTTGATGATATTAATTTTTTAATATTTAACATATACAATTCTATTCTCCTTTTGTTTTTCTATTAAATTATGGTTTTTTAAATAAATTTGTATGTATTAATAAATATTTATTTACCTTAGTTCTGTGATTGTTTTCGTGTCTTTTTACGATATAATTGTTGTCTTGTTGCTGTTGGTTGTTGTCTTGATTGTGTATAAATCGGTGCCCAAAATATATAAGAATATATATATATATATTCTTGTGTACTCTGCTCAGCTTAGTTTTAAGTGCGTAAATATTGATGATGTTTCTTATTGATGTTTTTCTTATACGCTTTACTTTATATACAAATCGAAGTGTTTTTGTTTTTTTGCTGCTTGCCTAAAACTCGCGTATGTCTAATTTATTTTATATATATGTATGTATATATTTAATATCACAATTTCTTTTTAAAAACGTCGACGTTTTGTTAGATTTACACTTAATTTAAATGATTCCGCTGCGTTTAATTTATTTTATCTTTATTTAATGGTTTATTTACAAAATCGAGAATCACAATATTTGATGTTTTTTTTTTACGTTTTGTTATTTGTTGCTTGGTGAATTTATAAATATATAACTAAGCACAATTTATATTTATATATACACGCACACATATACAAATAGACATACACATATGTACATATTAAATCACCAAATAAAACGTTGCGAATGTTTTGTTGTTGTTGAGTTTTTGGACTTCGTATTTAGTAATGTTGTTGTTGTATTTGTTGTATTAATGTCGAATTGGGAGATGAACTTTTTGAATTTCTTGAAATTTTGCAAACGATACAAAAGCAAAATGAACAAAACTCGCGCCACAACGATGGCAATCAGAACGATAAACGAAAGGACGAGAAGACGCAAACGCAAATAATTTCGATGTTGACGGGTCGACTTGCGTTTTCTACCCATAAACAACAAATATATGGTCAAAATCAATTCGAATACTGATTCTCTCTCTCTCTCTCCCTCTCTCCCTCTCTTTCTCTCTCTCAGTCTGGAACTGGGAACTCTGGGTCTGCGTGCTTATCAGCATACGTTGCTTATCAGCTGCGCTCAGGGCTCAGGTTCGCCGTTCTTTGCTGAGCCAGCGCCAAAAATTGGCAGAGATTTGGAGTCGATGCTGCTGCTGCTGCTGCTGCTGCTGATGAAGTTGATGTCGTTGTCCCAATGCCTCTTCAAGTGCCGGTGACATCTCCGCCCTTTCGCAGACACGAGAATTCCGTTCAGGCTGATGTTGTTGTTGTTGTTGTTGCTGTTGCTGATAAGGCTTGGCTGTGGTGCAATTGTTGTTGCAAGACTTGTGGAAAATCAATTTAAAAATTGAATTTTATTTGTTGTTATTTGGTTTGGCTTTTTAGCGGCTGCTCTGTCAGTCCACATACGATTTTCTACGTATTTTCCATGTCATTTTCGCGCACACTTATTACTCATGCGGCTCCACGCGCTGCCTTCTGTCATTTTGCGCCAAAAATGTTGCACAAATGTTTGTTGTGTCACAAATGTCACTTCTCCGTTTTTTGCAGGCAGCTCTAAATGCCGTAACCGAAAACTTCCTTGAAATGCAGAAAACAGCCGAAACAGAAAATAGTACGTATTTATTCTGCTTGGGCTTTTGCTCGAGTTGAGATAGATTTTTACGTCAGTTTGGAATGAAGTTCGCGAGAACGAGTACCCGAGCGGCGGCGGCAACACGTCTATTTGGCACGTTCATTCATTCACAACTAACCGTAAATGCTCGTAAACATGTATCTTTCGGTTTCACAAAACACAAACTTACGGCTGCCCAGCAACATGTTGCGCGCTAAGCATGTTGCCCTGTTCCCACGAACGAACGAGCCCGAACTGGCGAATGAGCGAGTCGGCAACACAATATGATAAATGGCGGCATTGTTTTTGGGCAGCGGCACTCACAGCACAGCGCCGGCCATGTGCATAGAGACGAATTGAAGAATGTTTGGAAATTGAGTGCTTTTGTGTGGGTTTAAGTTAGAGAATGTTTCGAGAGGACTTTGAGGAGTCACATTTTAGTGATTTATTGAGTAAAGTTATAAAGTAGCTAATTATATATTTAAATAGGCTGATTATTTCTTAATAAATTAGATGTATTATTTAATATGGTGATCCCATGAATTGAATAAAAGTAAATTAAAAAGGAAATTCATTTAATAATAGCTAGGTTAAATAGACAAATTAGGTCTCCATAACTATTAAATATTTCCCACCATATGTCTATATCTACTTATAGTTTATTTTTTTAAACATAGGAAAATTTAATGGAGATATTTGCTGGTAACACATTTATTTCAGCATGTTTAAGCTCCACTTTAAAGCTGCTTCTAAATGGCTTGTCCGGCATTGTAGCTTGGCAACATTCGGTTGCGGGGATGTTGCCAAACATGTTGCGCGCAACGTGCAAACTTGTTGGCTGAATGTTGCCGCAGCGCAAATGAAGAAATAACGAAATAATTGCAGTTAAAGTATTTGACAGCGAACGAGAATTAATAAAACTGCATAAATTAGCGGCACAAATTAAAATCAAATAAATACAAATGATGAGCGGCTTATTGGGAATGCAATCCCGAAGCGTTTTCAAACTCAAACTCAAAATTGAAATTGATATGGAAATGGAAATGAAATTGGAAATCATAAATGAATAATAATATTAGATAAATGCAAAATTGTGGCAACAGCGATGCGTGGCGCCTTTTGATTTGGTGCCGATAATTGCTGTCATGAATATATAATAATTCTACAAACTGAAAATATTCAATTTGTGCGCTTTCCGACCGGGTTGGGCTCGTTGGGCTGGTTGGGCTGGATGGGCTGGGTAGGCGAACCAACTCTCTGCCTGCATTGGCTGCTTGTTGTTTGTTTGTTTAGCCGAAAACCCTTTCAACATTTTTTTTCTTCTTTTTTGGTGGGAAACTGGCTGAACTTGAAATTCAGTTGTGAGCGGCGGCAGCGGCAAAAACAACAACAACATAATCACAAAAATTACCGCCATGCATATGAAATACAAATATGCCGTCGCCTCTGCTGACGTCGACGCCGCCGCTGACGTCGCCAAAAGCGCACGCAACAAACACGAATTTTTTTTGTTGTTCAACAAAAAGATTTATTGCTTTTGGCGGCGCAATTGTTAAGAGCGAGAGAGGCGACGAGTTGGAGCGAGATAGCGCCTCATGAAATAGTAAAAAGTTGAGCCACAATTGAAAGTGAAAAGCGTGGAAACGTGGAAGTCATCGAGAGTGTCGTCGGCGTTGTTGTTGTTGTTGTTGTTCGGTCGGTCGGTCGGTCAGCGATGCCAACGGCTACAGCGACGTCGACTGCGACGTCGACTGCGACGCAGGTCGCGTGAATGGCTTCATTATGCTAAGGTCCTGCTGCAGACTCAGGTCCTGGGGCGAAGTTGGCCATTTGTTGTTGTTGCCTTCAAAAAATTTCTGATTTCAATATCCCTTTGCATACATTTAAGCGCTAATTGCGTGAAGCCATAAATTTAAAATGCCGCTTTTTATTTGACTAAGCGTACCAAGAAAATAATGAAACCTAAAAAACCCAACTCAGACGTTGATAACTTTATTTAATGCATTTGCAACGCCGCAACGAGCAACAGTTGCTGTTGTTGCTGTTGTTGGCATCTTAAATCGATTAAAATTAAAATTTCCACATTTGTTTCTAGCCTAGAATTATCAGCAGCTGCCGCATAAAATAGTTGTTCTTTTTAAGAGAAATATTTCATATACATACATAATTAAGCAATAATAAATCAAGCAGATAAGAAATGTTAAATAAATTTTACACAAAAGAAAAGGAAATAATTGCTAAATCGAAAAACAAAAAATTCATTAAGTAAAGGTAATAACAAATAAATACATGTCGAATATTGCCGATAAAAATTTTAGCTGTGGCACTTGCCTAATTTCTTGTGAATTTATTTTAATTTACAAAGAATCAATTTGATATTGTTATAGAAAAACTTATATAACATAAATTTGTTATCTTTTCTTTAAAATGAATCTTGAAATGTGCAATATAAATTGAATTAAACATGAAATTTAAACTAATGCGATCAATAGAAACTGTTTCAATTATGTGTTAATTTAATGTATTTGGGCATCTGTTTCGAGCACATTTAACATCCATTAGGCGAGGCAATTCTCTTGATTGCACTCACATCCTGCAAGTCCTGCCACCCTCTGCCGCTGTTCTCGGTAAGTGACATTGACGCTGGGCGTCATCAGGCGCCCCGCCCCCTGCGCCCACTGGCTAAAATCACGCTAAAGGACAATGGCCAACATAGAGAAACGCATCAAAAACAATTCCCCGGCAAATCCGTTGAATTGAAATTTCAACTTACGAGGGCGCCCTGTTCCCCTGTCACCCTGTTCCCCTGGTCACCCTGTCGCCGTTGAGCGAGCACAAAGCTGACAAAGACGAAAATCAGAAATCGTAACGTGGCTCATGTCCTGGCAGCAGCCACTAGACTCGAAATTAGAACCTCCCATAGATCCCATGCACTAGGCTAATGGTCGCGAAGGGGCAAGGGAAAGGAAAAGGGGGAAGGGGGGGGGGAAAGATATTCCAAAACTCCCGTATCCGCACACATTCCGCATTCCGCATATGAGTATTGAACGACGAAATGAAACGCACATAAATCAAAATGGCCGGACAGCGGGCCAGCGGACTCTCCGCCCGACTCACACTGTCGGTTAGACTGACAGGCCGGGCACGGGAAATGAAACCGAAAAGGGAAAGGAAACGGCGTTTTGCTCGGCCTCAGCCAAGGGGCGTTGGTGGTGCTTATGTGGTGGTGCTGCTGCTGTTGGTGTTGGTGGTGGAGGGTTGCGGGGCTGCGAACATGGCTGAGTGCGCGCTGCTGAACAAATGAAATGACGACGGGTTGACTGCCTGTCAAAAGAACAAACATGGGCGCACTGCGTCGCCGCCATAGGAAATCAAATGAAATGAAATGCACACATGACGAAACAAAAGCCCAAGCGAAGCCTAAAAAACCAAAAACACAGAACACAAAAAAAATAAAAACAGAAACAGCAAAAAATTATCAACCAAAATGCGAAAAGGCCGTCAGCCAAAGCCGCATCCACAGCCACAGCCACAGTCAGAGTTGGAGTCGGAGTCAAAACAAAACAAAAGCTCGCCTAAAATAAGCAGGAGGCAAAAGGAAGCCAACGGCCATCATTGTAATCATCACCAGCAACGACAACGACAACGACAACAGGCAGCGGCCAAAGCAGCAGGCAGCCCCAGACATCAGGCATCAGCTTTTACCACCCCCCGCTTGAGGGGAGGGGAGGGGGAGGGCATCTGTGTGGGTGTTTGTCCTACCAGAAAAAAAAATAAAGAGTTGGGGCCAGCGTTGTTTAAGTCCTCGCAACGTGGTTGCCGTTTTGTGGTTCAATTGTTGTTGTTGCTGCTGCTGACTGAATATTAATTAACGCTAATAGAATTGTTGTGAGCAAAAACAGTCGAACTGTATTCGAGTGGGAGATGAATGACGAATGATGAATGGCTTTCAACGAGATACCAACTGAATTGTGAACTATGAGTGATGTAGTTGAAAGCTAACCCAAAACTATTTAATTCAGTTTAAATCGAGGTTTAAACTCTGCATTTTTAATCCTAATATTTAATGTTTCTTCTTTTTCTTTTTAGAAAATTAATTCATTATTCAATTCTTTTATATCCACACACAGTTTAAGCAGTTGTTAAATATATATTATAAAACACACCTGTCGTCATGTAAAGTACTAATTTTTCACACACAGAACATTTTCAATGGAAATGTCGGACAAAATGATTCCGTCCCGCCCCCGCAAAGCCATCGAGTGGAACAAGTCGAACATCGGAGTGAAAATTGAAATGTTTTCTTTGCAACGAATATCAATTTCGACAAGGACCAACTGAAAAACGGACACGCAGCTAGGCTCGACTCGACTCGACTCGGCTCGGCTTGGTTTGGGTCGGGGAAGGTTGCCAGGACATTCGACAGGCGTTGTCCTGCGCCTGGTGTTGGCAACGCACATGTTCCAATCTAAGCGAACACAGCGAACGGATACAAAAACTGTACATGGCATGATTACACTTACACGTTGCCAGTTCCCAGTTCCAAGTTGTTGTTGTTTCTGTTGTTGTTGTTGCCAACGAAAAAAGAATTTCAATTTTAGAAACGTGTTCCGGCTTTTTTCTACCAATGTGTGCTACGAGCCATCTACGGAGGGTGCAAGAACAGCAACAACCAAAAATATGGGAAAAAAAACACACGCCGGACAGCTACAGATACAGATACAAATGCAGTTGCAGTTACAGATACATTTTCAGATACAGATACAGATACATTTACAGGCGCAGAGCTGTGCTGCGTTGTCTTTAGAAGATTTTTGGACACTTTCGGTGCGTGTGTCAGAAACTAAAAAAAAAAAACATAAATTACTGCTCAAATAGGCAGTGCTCGACTTGTGGATACTCTGGAGTCAGCTGCTGTTTCAAACAATTTATTCTCCACATGGTATATGAATTCTAAAATGAGTTTAAAGCTGAGCATATAATCTCTATATAATATTTAGCTTTTAATAGGAAAACTTGAATCTATGAACAAATGAATGCATAAGCTTGTGTTATTTTAATTGAATTCTTTGGGGGATGGTATACACAAAAGGGAAGTATTTAAATCTGTTTTTCCTTACTATATGTTTAGTATAAAATAGACTGCTAAAAATCTATTTTAATGATATGGTGCAAAATATTAAAAGTAAAAGTAATGAGCTTGTTTTGTATATGGAAAAAATATTCTAAAATCAATCAGAAATAAAATTAGAATTAAAACAATGTTTAATCAATAATAATGTTTGATTTTCGTAGTTTTCACAAAAGTTTAAGCAAGTTTTAAGCAAATAAACGGAAAGCTGTACTTACAGATAAATATATCTTAGTCAATTCAGTTTATCGTACACTTAAATATTTTTATGGGGTTGCTTTCATCTTTCATCAGTGACATACATTTGCTAATAATCATTATACCTTTCTTCACCCCTAGTAAGGAGCTTAGGGTATGGAAACAACCCCGGACAATGACGGATGACGGACTGCTGCTGCTGCTGCTGCTGATGCTGTTGTCATTATGGCGGCGAGGGCGGCAAAGTGTCTAAGCGAAACAACTGACGAACTGTCACTCGCAGCGAGAGTGCGAGAGAGATAGAAAGAGAGGCTGAGAGGGAAAGAGAATTCGTCTTTTTTGTGAATGGCGTGCGTTTAGGCTGTGCGGCAGGGGGCGGGGGGAGGGGCGCACGGATTGATTGCTTTCAAGCAACTACAAAATGGCTGCCGCTGAAGCTGCGACTGTGACGGACTTGTGGAGAGGGAGGAGAGGAGGGGGGGGGGGGCACATTTAGAAGGGGCGCCTCTGTTTCATGCAAATGCAAATGGGGCCAAAGTTTGCCTTCATTTCCGCGACATGCACTTTGATTAATATTCATAAATATCCTGCGTGCGGTGTCTGGCAACAGACAAAGGTGACAAGAGCGTAGGAAAGGGAAGGAGATAGACAGCGAGAGAGAGAGAGGCAACAAAAGGCAGCTACAACAAAAAAGCTGGCAACCGGAAAATGGAAAATGTTAATTGTTGCCTCGCGACGCACTCAAGTCGAAAGCGCACGCAGTGGAAATCGAAGTGGAAATGGAAATGAAAATGCGACGGTGTATTAAAGTTTTTCCCATTTTGTAGGTAATTCTTTTGTTTCGTTTTTCTGTTTCGTATACAGCCAGCGAAATGTGTTGAAACGCAATTTGGTGGCAAGCGAATACCAAAAAAAAAAAAAAATTCAAAAAATATTCATGAATAATTTGTAGGAATTTTTGGGGGCTGGGTTTGAATTATTTCATTCGTTCGTCTTACAAAAGTTTAATTGGTTACGCCTGAGAGCGATTGGGCCCAGTTATGTCTGGCCTTGTACCATGCCTAATGGGCTATTCTTGGGACTAGAATGTACGATCTGATAGTCAGTCGGACTAAGATAAAGGTTCCTGAACCAATTAAAAAGATTGAAGCTTACATTCGAGATTTGGTTATACTTAAGATCAGGAAAGCTTAAGATTACTTACAGTAATTAAATTTGTTGTTCTGCAGTTTTTTTTAGGCTTACCTAGAACGAAAGAGAAAATAACTTTGATTAGAAGTGCTCGAAGTAAATAAAATGCGTCCGAGGGATGTTTCATGTAAACAACTAAAATGCACTTAAAAATTCGTCACACAAACACGTGGCCCGGGAAAAGTGAATTACATTTTCCCTTCACCCCCGCCAAATGGAAACTTCATTATTAGCGCTAAGTTAAGCAAAAACATAATTTGAAATCAAAAGCCGAAAATCAGCCCAAAAAGTAGAGCTGAGAAGGACGCAGCCCAGGACATTTAGCGAGATGACAACAATGTCACCGGCATACAAATGCGACTGCTCCCCCTTCCCCCCTTTCCTCCTTCAGTCTCCCTTTCCCACCCCCTCGAATGTCTGCAGGCAACTTTTTGTAGGGATCTGAGCGGGGCGGAGCTCAGGATTTGTCTGCAGCTCGTCCTTTGCGCTTTTGGCCGCTTTGGTCCTTCGTGCCATACATGAGTTACAATATTTTTCAATTAGAAATTATTCTGTTGAAAGTAATTCGATTATTTTCACTCCGAGGGCGACACGTCGCCAGCAGCGTGGGTCGTTTCCGTTGCCAGCCAACAAACGAAACTTGCCACCAATTGTGGCACGAGGACATCGTCGCCGTCTCGCCAATAAAAAAATAAAATAAAAAGTAAAAAGAAAAAGGCAAACAAAAGCAAAGTGCAGAGAAATGTTTGGAAACAGTTTCGATTTCTGGCGAAAAGTTAATGGCAACATTTTTGTTGACTTTTCAGTTTATTTGCGATGTTTTTCCCGATTTGCTTTTGAACAATTCTTTTTTTTTTATATATATTTCTAATGAATTGTTTGCTGCAATTGGAAATCTGTTGCTGACAAAGTTGATGAAGGGGAAAAAAGTATGGAACAAAATATGAAGCAAGAGTTGATCGAAATTGAATTTAAAAAAATATAATATATAATGAATATTCAATTAAATATTATCAATAATTTTTTATGCAAGCGAAGTATATAAATTTATATTCAGCATATATAATTATTTATTATTTAAATTATACTTGAGACTCATTCATGCCTGACCCAACATGTTCTGGGTAATATCATTCGGCGGCATCATAAAACCGATCACCGAACACAATGAATACAAAGCGAATACGAAAACGTGCCCCTTGTAATCTCGGGCTGGATCGTTGCATTCATCGTTACAAATGTCGCTCGCACTTCATAAAACAAATTTATGAACTCGCCGCTGAGCTTGCGATCATTGATCTCGACATCTTCATCATCAGGTGAAGGAATCGGTAACGCAATTGCAATTGCAATTGGAATTGCAATTGGAATTGGAATTGTGCAACTGTGATCCGATCTGGGGCGCTTACAACAATGTCCCATGTCCCGTGTCCAGAGTCTTGTTTATAACTCAATCGCTGATCCAAATTCCGCGCAATTGCTCCCAGGTTACCCATTGTTGTGTGCCAACCTGCCACGCCCCCCCTCGCCTCCCCCTATAAACTCGACTGTCGCAAGTCCGAGTCCGAGTACAGTGGGACACCTCTGTCCGGGCCTGGGCCTAATGAATTTAATGCAGCTTTTGGCTTTGGCCCGCGCATTGTTGCGTGGCATTTTTTTGCCTTATTCGTCTGACGTTTTTGCGCACGAGTTATGCGTATTTATGATATATATACCACGACTATACTAGCTGCCCCCCCTCCCCCTCTTCACCCCCTTCAAGACCCCCTTTGTGGTCTGCGCTCTGGTCTGGGGTCTTGGGATGATTGTTTGGTAACCTGTTGCGTTTGTTGTCAGCTTTTTGCTCCTCTTTTTTTTTAGTTTTTTGCTCATTGTTAGTGTGTGTGTTTGTGTGTGGAGTGAACCGGTTCAGTCTGCGCCGCCGTTTATGACATTTTGCTGTAAGCCACGCACCTTCAAGTCAAATTTCAATCCGCCGCTCTCATTGCGAATGAAGTTGTTACAGTTTTTCGATTTGATTTGATTGTGACACGACGCTGACGTGACGCAATGCGACTCAATTGTGCCAAGGTTCGATCGGAACCGGGAACAGCTGCATGAGTCATGCCCAAGAATCGGAAAAGTGCTCGCAACAATAATAATATCTGCAAGCAAATATATTTCTTACTTTCGTTTATCAGCGTCACATGTTTTATTTCAAAGCCCGCATATTCTGTCGAAATATTTACTTCGTCAATGAATTTCGGCGGAGGGTTTATGAATCGCCTGTGCCCAGAATTTGCGTCAGAGCTCAGCCAGCCGACCAACATGGTAATCCAATTTAGCTGCTTCCCGGAACTTATGAGCGCACAGTTCAAATCGATTCATTAAAATCAAATCCAAAAGGGCGATTGCCAAAAAAAAAATACAAGAATATAAAAAGGCAGCAGGATGACCAAACACACACACACACTCGCACACACGCACACACACTGAGTGAGTGAAACCCATAATCAAGGCTGGGGCACAAAAAGTTCGCAGCTTGTGGTAATTTGGTGGGCGTTTTTACTTATATTAGGTCAGGAACGTGCTTTGAATAGTCTCCGCCGAGGCCGTTCTAAGGCCGCTCTAAGCCCGGTTCTCTTCCGAGTGCGTGCGAATCAGTTGAGCTGCCCGATGGCCACCTTTCTCAACAACAACAGCAACAACAACAGTAACAACAATAAAGTCTCTGGAGCTCGCGCCATCGCCATCTTGTGGCCCAATATATGCATGAGGCGCACATAAATCAATGTCAACCATAATCATTTAAAATCAATCAAAATACGAACGCTTTGACTGCAGAATTGCCTGGAATTGGCCGAACGTGGCCAGCCAGCCAGCCAGCCCGGATGGACATGTACATTCCCCTCCCCTTCCCCCACACCCCTTCAATCCAGCACAGCTTGCCCTGCTATCTGCCGTCTATGATCTGTGCAGTTTGGTCAGTTGGCTCGTCGGACTGGGCTGCAGCTGAAGCGATTAGCGGCCTACAGCTCCAACTCCAACTCCGACTCCAACTCTGACTCCAACTCCAACTGCAACTTCACCCGCACCCTTCGGTGTTGGGGGCTGTGGCTGCCCCGTCAATTTGTGTAGTTTTTACGCGTGTGTCTCAACCTGTCCGAAGTGCTCGAACTTAGATACTCACACACACATTACCATATTCACACACACACGCACACGTCAGTCAAATGCTTGTGTGTTTGTGTGTTGGTGTCTGGCCCAGCTTTTAGCCAGTCTCCGTCATGCGTCATGCATCCATCTAATAGCAAGCACAGTGGAGCAAAAGTATGCACAAGTTTGTTAAATAAATATAAAAAATAATAATTAATAAGATTAAATTAATTAAAACTATGCCTATTTTCATGTATTCTATTTAAAAAAAATTAACTTGGAGTCAAGTGCAGAAATTGTTTTTAAATATATAATCGAATTAATTTAAATGAATTAACACTCTGTTAGCAAATATGTACAGCTGTGGTTAAAACTGTTCGTAAAATTACTTAAAATCTTCAAAATTAAACAAGTAATACCTTTAATGTTAACATTATTAAACCAAAAAAATGCCGTTTAAATTAGGAGTTCTTCTTGTTGTTTTTCTAGTTTCTACAAAAAAAGTTCTAAAAAATGATGCTCATAAAAATTGCAATGTTTATTTTAATCTTAAAAAAAATATTCTAAAAAATTTAACTGGTCTTAATATTTAGTTGAATATATTTGAATTCAAGACGTCTTTAATAAATTGTTTTTTAAAATTAGTTTACATAATTCATTCACCATTTGCTGTCCACTGTGAATGCGTTGCCTTTCGAGTTGTTTGCTCGTTTGGCAGCACCACCGGCGTTGCAATTTGGAGTTGCCGTTGCCTGTCGGGGCACCGCTAGAGTGAGAAAGAAAGAGCGGCTGGGAGGGAAGAGTGAGAGGAGCTGGCTGGACTGGTCAGTTTTGAACGTTGGCCATGCCAACTAAATTGGCTTATCGACCCGACAACGTTGTTTTGCCCAAGGGGAGCGACGATAACAGCGAGGCGCAAATTGTGGGTAAATTATCGATAGATTTGCGATAGGCACACACACACACACACACTAATACACACACGCCAATTACAGTTACTTGGCGTAAACGCTTATTGATTAAAGTGGGCACAAGAAAGCCCCAAAGTACTCCTCGTCCTGCCAGTCAATGTTCAATGTGCCTTGGCACCTGTCAGTGTGTGTGTGCGAGTGTGTGTGTGTGTGTGTGTGTGGGTGAATATATCGTGTGAACTGCTGCATATGTTAATACTTGGCGCGCCATCTTCCACTTCCACTTCCACTTCTACTTTCTCAATGTGGCTCGCTTTAATTTCCCTTTGTTTTTGCCAGAGTGAGATGGCACGCAGAAGGCAGTCGAAGCGAGATGGCAACAGCTTAGAAAATTATAGAGGGCTACCTTATGATGGCGGCAACAACAACAACAACAACAACGACAAACGACGACGACCCACGTTCCTATTTTGGTTTTTGAATAATTTAGCGCTGTGAAATTCTTTTGGCTCGACTTGGACTCGCCTGCGTTTTCGAGCTCTTGCGGCTTTCATAATATAATAACGGCGATAAATCATAAAAATTGCACCTTTCATTCAAGTCGAGCGCTGGGCTTTTCGGCAACTTTGATTTGGGGGCAAAGATTTCCTCTGTTTCCCCCCTCCCTCAATAATAGCCCGCAATCAAATGCACTGTGGTTCCAACAATGGCCGACAAATTTTCAAATAGATCTCGACGGCGCTTAAATTCGTGTTGTTATTTTGTTATTTTTCTGTATTTGTTGGATTCCTTATTTTTGGGCAGCTTGTGTGTCAATTTTTTGGCTCGGCTCGTGTTGATTTCTTTGTTGGATTTGCGTGTTCCGCATAAATTTTATGCGTTCGTAGTTGTATTTGTAGTTGTGGTTGTATTTGTAGTTGACATGACATGTGCGTGCAAACATTTCTCATTTCCATTTGGTCGTTGTATGCCATGTTAGCATTTAAAAAATATATTCGTAATTAAAATAAACAACAGTCTCCGCCCCCCGCGTCCTTAAGCCAGGGCAGGCCTCAAATCGAGTTTTATTGTCGGCCCTTGATAAGAATCATGTCCTGCGCTTTGCACTAATTACGCGACCCATTCATAACTCCAAAATGAGAAATTGCTCCAAAATGTGTGTTATAATTCCTGGACATATATAATATTAACTACTTTATATGGCAATGCGTGCTGGCATTTTGGACAATTGTCGCATTGCATTCCCTTAAAGGGCGACATTTAGTAGAGAGCCTTTTACAAGCCCATTGTAAAGAAACAATTCTGACTTTGATTAACTAAAAGTCCTTCACTCTGTGGGCTGAGTATTGTAAAACAGGGGAAGAATTTGTAGCTTATAAAATATTTATAAACATAAAGATTTTTATACATTAACAGCTTAAAATAAATAAAATAAACTCCGATTACAAATCTTTGCCCAAATAATTGTTAATATTAATTTTTTTATTTAACCTATTTTTAAATATAGCTAAGAGTTCATATACAACTTTCTTCAGCTGCGCCCATTTTTAAAACATTTTATTGTTTATTTTATATTTTTATCCCTATACAATATATAATTTTTTGTCTGCAACTTTGACAGTTCTCAACTGTTTTTAAATATCTTTTAAATTAAGCAATAGCTTTGTTAACACATTTCGCTGTCAATTCGGATTAGTTAAAGCAAATCCAAAAATTTCCAAAAAAAATACAACAATATTATTTAGAAAGTATTTAAAAAGGCAACATAAATTAACCCACAAAGATATTATTTGTCAGGCTGTGCTTTTGTTATTGTTTTCACAGTGAAGAGCCTTAAAATTTATGTACTTTCGGTTGTCTGCCAAATCAGCCGTCAACGCCTTCGGCCAAATGGATTTCACTGCCCCGAAGACCCAAAGAACAACGACAATTATTTATGAGCAAAAAATTTGTTGAGGAAATTTCCTTTTTAATTATGACAAGACAGGAAACTTGACAGCTTTAGCACGCACACAAAGTGGAAAATGTTTGAAAAGTGATGACGATTTTTTTTTTAAATTTTTGAACCTTTTTCTTTTCTAGAGTGTTTGGCAACCATTTTTATGAGTCGCTGCATATATTTATTATTGTTGATTATTTCGAAACTAAAAAAATAAACACACTCTGGCTGTTTTTTCTGCTTTTTGGGGATCGCCTGATTTATGGGCTTAAATTGAGGCAGACTTCGAATCCGGATACCAAAAATTGGTTGCCTGCAAAGGTGCTCGAATGTGGCTGCAACATGGACTTTCATTCATGCAACTTGTAGTCGCCCCTTGCCCTTGTGCGGCGCCAACATGTGTATCTAATTTTTAATAATTATCAAAATTGATTTCAGCAGAATATGTTTTCTTGAGCCCTTTGGCTGTGCACAGAACCTTGAAATGTGTCTGTGTGCTTGGTTTTGTGTTTAGTATTTTATGAACTCATTAAATTAAATTTTTACTGCGCATTTTTATTTCGTGCACGTTCCCAAAGACAAAAACAGTCTCCCCCCCTCCCCCACCCCCCTCCAAAAACCCCTCCCAAACTCAGTTGCGTTTCCTCCCCCGCACTCAAGTTTTGTTTCTGGTTTTGTTTTTGTTTTTGTTTCTGTTTTCTTGTTTTTGTGTGCTAATTAGTTGAAATTTTCATTGTATCCAATTAATTATGTGACACGCTTATCTGCAGCACAGTTTTTTGATCATCAGCCGGTGACCTGCGGAAATGAAAAGCTGCCCCGACCAGCCGCTTCCGCCCTCCGGCCTCCGCCCTCTGTCCTCTGTCCTCTGTCCTCTGGCCTGTAACCTTTTGAATAGACTCGAGACAGCAATTAAAAGCCAATAAGCAGCCAATTCATGTAATTCACTTAACCACAGAGAGCTCATAAAATCCGTTTAACTGCCGCATTAGAACCTTTCAACTGCCGGATCTCAGTCACAGTCTCAGTCTCAGTTTGAGTTTCAGTTTCTGTTTCAGTCTCTGTCTCTGGGCTGGGCCACAATTTTATGGGGCATGGCCGCCAGCTGCGGTCTGTTTCTGGTTTTGGGTCTCCGTTTCAGTCTGAGTCTGAGTCTGGGGCCAAATGGCAAAATGATTGCTTTTTATGACCTCATAAAATTAGATACAAATCGCTCTGTCGACGTTTATCTCCAGCTCGCAATTTTTCTCTCTCCGATTTTCACTCTCTCCCTCCCTCTCTTTTTTTATAGCCACATATTTATGGACTGCATCGTTCCCATGTGCTAAGCGGCCAATAAAAAAGTGTGCCAAATTCGTTTTACTGGCTAAGTAAATAATTACTTAACGCCTTTTATGTTTTTTATGGCCACATTATGAAGTCCTCTCTCTCTCTCTTGAGTTTTACGAGCTTTGGGCTAGGTCAGCTCCGGAATGGGAACGGAGGAGACCAAAAATGTACATAAAATGAAGTTTTAATTCTGTCATGGTTAATTGAAAAGCCATAAGAACTTTTATTGCAAACAGCTGAAGCTCATTAAAAAGCGCTCGTTTTATGTGACAAACAAAAGCTGCGATTGGAAACCACAGAAACAAATTGGACACTTATAAGAATAAAGTTTTCTTTTTAAATAAATTATTTTATTATTAAATAGTTCAGGCTTCACCAATAAAATCGCCATAAACAAACTTCAATCCTGCTGAGAGGAAGAAGAAAAAGGAATAATGATAATAATAAAGGGACGCCAGACACGGGCGGATATTTTTTGACGTTGCCTGTTGCCAAAAGGAGAAGACATGCTGAGCGGCGCAGAGGCGTAAATGCTTTCGAGGCCAAATCAACTGGACAGGGGCGTAGACCAAGGGGGGCCGAAGCGAGACGTTCACGAAACCAGCTACCAAATCATCAGAATCAGTTGGTGTTGGTGGCAACTGGCGGATGGCAACTGGCGGCTGGTTAAAAAGGGAATTCAGACGCAGCTGGAGGGCAGGACACAGCCACACAGCCACAGGCATATCCTTTGTGCGCTCGAGCGAAAGGTAGCAGCAACAACAATTTCGGTGGTTGCAATTTCGCTGAGTGGCGAACAAAACAAAAATGCCAACTTTAACACTTTGCATGCAACAAAAATTGAAGAGAGAAAATAAAAATAAAAATAAAAAAATAAAAAAACAGAAATAACGTTTGGTTAAACGTGTCACAACTTTAATTTCCGCCCTTTGGAGCCAGGCCGCCGCAGGACTTCCTCTGCATGTGCAAAAGGAAGCAGCAGCCCAAAATGCACTCACACTCACACTCGCACTCGAAGTGGAACTCAGACTTCGGGGCCCGGGCATGTTCACTTTGTATGTAAATCATTCGAGCAGCTTTCCCGGCAGGACAACAACATGCAGGCGGCCGCAGGAGCAGCCACAGGATGCGGATGCGCCGTAGGTGGTCAACGGTACGCGACCGCAGAGGGCGCCGTAAAAGCTTTTTGTGTCAACGCCATCAACGCTGAAATCAATTCAACCACCGACGCCCGGCAAGCCCCACCCCCCACTCCCCAAGCCCCACCCCCTTCTAGCTACCCCTATTCTGTCGCTGGCATTGTTGATGGGGGGCGAACTTTCACCTACGCGTTGGCCCAGCACAGCGGGCATCCTTGCGAAGGAGATGCCATCAGAAAGTGTCAATAGCAAAACTGCGCAGGAATTATGAAATATTTTATTAAAACTGAAGCAAGCTGACAACGAGACATGGCCAAAATGGCAGGGGTGGCGTTCAGAAGGGGCTGCTTTAAGTGCTTAAGACCAGGCGATTTAATTGTCTTGCTTATTGTTTATTAAATAGCTGCAGTGAAAAATAATTAATCGAAAAATCTAATATAAATATACATAAATATATAAATTGCCAGTTGAAATTACATTTTGATTAAGTCAGAAAAATATTGTATTTATGATTTTTCAATAAGATCTTAATAAGATCTAATTTATATAAAAAACTTTAGAAAGAAGTTTACTATTCTTATTTTTTTAATTTTTAAAATGATTGAATAGAAGAAAATTATATATATAAATTAAATAAATTTAAAATAATTATATAAATGAGGGATAATTTAACGATGTGTTTTTAATGTGCATTTAAAGTTGTTTAATAGGTTTTATTCATATATATTTTTATTTCAAATTGAAGCTGCAAATTATCAAATATTTTTGTTTTCTTGTCTAATTTTTATTTCAGTTTTCATTTTAATTAAAATATGTACTTTAAAAAAAATCTGTCAGTAGACGTTTTAATAATTTTTTTTATTTTACAAGTATTTTTTTAAATATTTTTTTTGATGCATGCAATAAAATGGCATGGGAAAGCTTTCAAATTAATTTGAATTCATGCCGCACAAGCATTCAAAATGACAAAAGCTCAAAATGTCAACGCATTCACACACACACACACACACACACACACACACACACACATACATATTTATACATATGTATATAAATATGACATATTCATGCAAATGCATTACAAATGCCATTTGACATGCCTTTTTGTTGTTGTTGTTGTAATTTGAGTGTGCGTGTGTTTGTATGTGTGTGTGTTGGGGCAGATAATAATTTATTGTGCGTCGCTGGCACGCCAATTTCAATTATTTAATCAATAATATTAATTTTCGTATCATATTTTGTCACTGGCAATAAATGCGAAATTTGTAAAGCAGTCCGCACAGGACAAAATGTACAATGGACACGACAACATGCAGGACATTTCACTCGTGTAAAACACACACACACACACACACACATGAATGCCTGCCAGGATGTTCACACATTCGCATTGTCCTGCATCCCTGGACGATTGCACATTGCATTTGCATTTTGTGCATCGCCTGCAATTTCATTTGTCGCCCCATGTCCTTGTCACCCACCACCCAAACCCCTCCCCTGCCCACCCTGGGGGCTGTTTGTGGCATAGTGCGCATTCCTGGCCACTGCGTTGACAATTGGCCCCAGCGAAATTAGCCACTTAAATGCGCCACCACCAGGTTACAGCTGCCCCGTTATTCCCGTTATCCTTTCCTCGTTCCAGCACCTCCTTTTCATTAGCAACAATTACTCAGAGCGGATGGCTGGCAATTTGCATTGTGGCATTAAATTGTTAACACACTTTCACTTTAATGCGCAGCGCATCCTCGTTGCGTCCTTGTTGCATGCAGTTTTATTGGCCGCTCGGTCGGTTGGGTTCGCTTTTTTAATCAAATTGTCAATCGCTGTCCGTACGTTAAGCGTGCTCCGTTTTGGCCGTCTCTTATTTATGGGCCAATAAACTTCAAACGCTGCATTGGAATTTTTTCATTTGCTGCCTTGCGCCTGGCGAAGGACTCTCGCAACGAGGACAGTTTGAATTTAATTTTGTGTAAATTACAAAGCGATGTGACACATCCCTCGAACAGGACTCAGCCCCGCCTCAGTGTTAAATAGTTGACTCTAAGCCAGCCTTCGACGGCTGCTTCAAGCCCTTTGGAATTTGCGCTTAAATTAATGCTGTTGGTATTTAAATGTTAGTCTGGATTCTTTTTTAGGAATGTTTCTTTTTGAAATAATAGTCGAAAGGATATTGCTGGATTTAGAGAAATTATTTCATAGTGATTTTTCTCTTATATAATTTTCTGCAATCATTGGCAAAGTATCTCAAGGTTAGCTTGTAAATTGTAGCATATGAAATGCATATTTCCATATAGAAGAAAACCCAACGGAAAAGTCTTCCACGTGCGCCGCAAATGAGTCGAAAAGAGAATTGCCAAATATTGCGTCACATTAAAAATTGTCACAGTCATAAAACAAATAATGCCACTAATAACCAGAGAGATGAGTGGAAAAACTGAGAAATGCAGATGACCTTGCTACACTTTCCCAACCGCAGGCGGAGCAAGGACACAGTCTGGAGGTCATTTGCGAAGGATCGCTTGCACTTTCCGCTGACCTTGACATGAGGCAGATTGCATAATGTTGGCTTGCAAATGAACCTTCAATCGAAGGAGGACTGCGTGTGTCCTTGCCGAAGTTCAGCTGACCTTTGTGTGAAAGGGACTCGACTGCAATGTTTTGGCTATTCAAAAACAAATGCGACGCAAACAATGCAACTTTCTCTTTCGGCAGCGGCACGAAATCGCAGCCGGTGCCCAGGACTAATCCGTATGCCCATTGTCCTGCCGCTGCGTGTCCTGCCACTTTCGCTTTAGACTTGCACAGTCTTTGTTTCGTTGTGTGTTTGCCAACAGGTTCTTCAATACCCGTTCCTGTTACAATTCCCGATCTCGAACTCGATCTCGATCCAGCATTTACCATTTACCATTTACCATTTAACATTCCCGCAGCGCACTGACAAATTTGTTGAGCCGCCGTTTGGCAGCTTCTCAGCAGTCAGTTTGAGCCAACGGGCCAACGAAGATAGATTGTGTGTGAAAATCCTTTCAAATGATTTGTTTACCAACAGCGCAACGCGAGCCTTTCTCCATTGCCCGCTGTTATCCAGCACTGGCAGCTGTTGCATTTTCCACGCATTTATCAGCCTGGTGTCGGTGTCGATGTCGATGTCTGCCATGTCCACCACGTCCTCCTCATCAGCTGTGGACACATATTTCAATGTTCGTGACTCGATTTTTCCGTTCTCCTTTTTACCGCTGTTCCTTCTTCCTTCTGCCGCCTGCCGCCTGCCGGCTGCCTTCTGCCTCTGAATCAACTTCATCTTCATTTTTCCTGGTTGGCTGTCGCTTTCGTGCCTCCTCCTTCGACTCGAACACTTGAACATTTTTATTTTGTGCGATTTAATTTTTATTATATGCGCCTCTTGGTCAATCGCACACGTTCGCCGTAGCCTCCAACTCCAACTCCACTTCCACATCCATTTCATCCTCATCCTCATCCTCATCCATGGCCACAACCATCCCTCACATTTGCTACGGTTTATCGACAAACACTTTAGCCGAAAGAAGCATTCACCATAGGGGGAATCGAGGCTCTGTCTTCGGCCAGTGACGTAGGGGGTGGCTTTTAAGGGAGTGCCCATAAAGTGGTTGAAGTGGTTACCTATATTTTATACCACTACTAATACTACTCAGTATCGTCAAAATACATATGCCGTCTAGTGTATATTATATTTTGTATTAACCAAGTAATTTATTTATATAATATAACCAGTCATTCCAATCTTAACTAGCTTAACCCCTTTCGCACCACTCTCAACTACACCACTGACCGCAGCTGGCCTTTTGCTGATTGTGTTTTTGGTTTTCGTGTGGCGGACGCAAACTTGAAACATGTTTGCGAACATCAACAACAACAACAACACTAGCATTAACTTGGCCGTTAGCTTTCTCAGGCTGCTTATGTTGTGGAAGTAGCAGTTGAAGCGAGTATATATAGTATATTGTCGGTACGTGGCCAAAGTGGATTTGGAGTCTGGACTCGCTCTGGCCATCATTTGGTGCTAAACTTGTCCACACTTTATTACGACTGACACACACGCTGCCATTGGCCGAAAAGGTTCAATCAACATTTATGTTCAGGCTAAGCATCAACTGAAGCTGGAGCTCCACCTGAACGTCGTGGCTTATTAAACGTTGTCCACGGGCTTGCTTGCTTGCCAGCTCGATAGCCGGGCCCAATCGGGCTTGTCACTTGGCCAGGCAGTTTTGTAGGCACCTAAGTGGCCATAGCTCATAACGATGCGGACGCAGTCTTCGATGGCGGCGCAATCTTCAATTCATTTACATTTTTATTCACGCAGATTAACAGTATCGGCGTGTCATCTGCTGCGGCAGCGGCTTATGGCTAAGAGCTCAGGCATTGAGTGCCTGCCTCGCCAAACACGCCAGCTGGCAAAGCTCCACAAACAGGAAGGGGGAGGGGTATATGAAGGGGGAGGAGGAGGTGGAGGCACCTTCAACTTGCACGTTCGCCAAACTGTTGCAATGTCGCAAATTTTTATCGCACGTCTACAAGAAATTCAACGCGTGCACATTCCACATTCTATGTGAGCGCACAGCATCTCTGCAGAGTACAATGAGCATAAGCTGGCCAAGTTTTGCACAAAATAAAAAAATGTATTAAACTTAATTGCAAAGTTTTTTTTTAAATAAATAAGCAGATAGTTGAGAGGGTTGTAAGAATATTTGCCAACCTATTTTTAAAAGGGAATCCTTAAAAAAAATTTTAAAATATGCTCTAAAAAATGTTTGCCTAACTTTGGATTTGGTTGACAGACATATAAATTTTTTTTTTTTACAGGGTATATATATATTTTTTACAGGGTATATATTTTTTTGTCAGCCTGCCGTTGTTTGTGGCCCATTGTGTGGTCGACAAAGCGACGCATCGCCCGTTTGGCAGCTTGCAACTCGCGTACATCTGTCTGTCTATTTGGCTGGGCTGGATTGGATGTGATTGGGTTGGGCTAGGGTTTTGGTGCCTGCTGCTGGGTCGGGTTGTTTGGCAGCGTGCCTCAACGAAGAACAACGAACAACGAAGAGCGAACAACGAACAACGAGCAGCCAGCAGCATTGCTGTGCAATTGACTTACGCTTGTTTGATTGCATTCGAACTCGCACCTTGGGCTCCAGCGTGGATCCAATGCCACGACTCTTGTGGCTGAAGGAAGGTTGAGTTTGTGCCGTCTGTGCCAGTTCGCAGAAATAAAGATGTTAAACGTTTTGCTGATTCGTGTTTTATGAACTCAATTTCAATTTATAATCTCTGTTGCCACTCACTGACTACCCTTCCCCCTCCCCCTGCCCTCTGCCAGTCAGCCAGTTTGAGGCGTTTTAGCCTTTTGTGTTATCGCCACGAATACACTTTGAGAAATACATGCACTAAACAAAACAACAACAACAACAACAATAAAGAGAAGGAGAACGCACTTCACTCTTAGTGCTGCCCCCGCCCCGCCCCGCCCTGTCTGTCAGTCTGAGTATCTGTGGGTTACTTAGTTAGTTAGCTGCTGTTGCCTTTGGCTTCGGGCTTGGCTTTGGCTTTGTTCCTGTGCATTGTCAAGTCTGCAATTTTAATGTTGACAGAAATCAGATACAGGCGACTGCAGGAATGCTGCATGCGCATTTAAGGCATTTGAAATGTATCTAGAACCGAGTGGCCAACTTGGCCAACAACAACTTGGCCGCGGGCATTCCACAACTACAGGTGTGCGTGCTTACCTGCAATGAGAGAGAAGCGAAAGCTGAATTAGAGAATTAGTTTAATTTGCTAGGCGCTTCAATGACAAATTTATAAGTTTAATACGAGGCAGCTGCAATAGATTTATAGGGGCAGCTCATGGATCAGATAAAAAGTACTTTTTGGAAAAGAAATAAATGTAGAGAAGACTGTTCTATATAAATTTGTTCACTATATAAATTTGAGCTTAGAGAAAGTATATTTATATATTTTATTTTTTTAAATATTTAAGAATAAAAGGGCTGTGCTCAATTTAAAAATATTGGGGTATTTTAAATATATGTTAATTATTTTTGATGTAAAACCAAAAAAACTTTCTTACAATCCCTAAGTTATTAGTGAAAGTATATTTATATATACTTTTATTTAAATACAAAATAATATAAGGGCTCTGTTCAATTTGATAGAAGCGAAGTATTTTAAATATATTTAAATTCTTTTTGATATAGATCTGAACAGAGTATTTTTTGATTTTATACTACTGTCACTCTGGGATTTCTAAGAAGAAAAAGCCAAAAGTGTTGGCATTATAAAATCAAGAAAATTTTTTTTTAATCTCTTACTCCTTCATCATGTTTATCAAGATTTTATCCCCATTATTCCCATGAAAAATTCTTCTCATAAAAATAGGTGTAATTATTTCATACTAAATTCTTCCAATATAATAGATACCCTCTATTTAATTTGCCTTAATTCACCTTTTGTTGTGCATTAAATAACAATAACTTTAATATTTATTTTGCCTCAACACACATTTTCAAATTTTCTTTGTCGTTGACCCCTTGAACTTGCGTGCCTTAAATCAAATTTTAATTTATCGCTCCTGTGTAGAATCTCAAGTATTTTCTATATGTCACATGCATGAGAACCAAAATCATATTTCACAGCCGAAATCATTCCAATTAAGTGCAACATGTATTTGCTGGCGCCAAACTTCTCGGGGGACTTGGACTTTGACTTCTTTCCCACTTAGCCAGCTTAGCCGGGGGGAGGGGAAGAGATTGTGTTTGGGATTGAAATCTGGCTCAAGACGCAGTTGTAAGATCTAATTTCCCCCACAAGCAGCTTGTAATATCCTGTCTGTCAGCTGCAAGGAAACCACATATACAAATCCATGTGTGTGTGTGTGTGTGTGTGTGTGTGTGTGTTGGTTGACAATTTGAAACAATTTACTTATTGCATGTGTTTGCTGACGTCATCGCTAGAAAAAGTGTTGCCTATGCAAAATGAAACCCAAACTAAACAAAGTCCTTTCTCGCTCTCGTTCTCGCTCTCGCTCTCACTTTTGCTGTCATGGCCGCATGGGCGCATGAGTTAAGGGGCGTGGCTAGGCCAGTGCTCTGATTACTGCCGGCGACTTCGGGGGTTGTTTGCCGCTGCTAATATTGACGCTCTGCTGATGCCGATGACGTTGACAGTTACATTGATTTATGGCCGCCGCCTGCCTGCCAGCCTTCCTGCTAGCCTGCTAGCCTGCACTTGGTCCTGTGCGTCGACTTCGTCCTTTTTCGACCCGTTTCAGCCGCCTGAAATCTTATCCATCAAGCGACATGATGATGTCGGCCCAATCCCCTGCCCCCTGCCCCCTGTCCCCCTCCCCCTTTGGGCCCTTTTCGGGCAGCGCCTTTTTCTGCTCGGCGTTCGCAATTAATGTATATTATTCATAATTCCACCACAACTTGATTGCCGTCCTTTGTGTACAATAAGTTAATTGAGCTCTGGCCCGCGCGAGTGGCTTATCCGCTGTCCCACCCTCGATCCACCCCGCTCCACACACTTGGGTGCGTGCCTTATCAGAAACAGTTACTCGTGGAACCGTTAAAAGCTGCCAGTCTCATGTTAACGCTGATGAACACATCTCCCTCTCTCTCTCTTGAGCCCCGACTCCGCCATCACGCAAGCTACGAGAAACAATCAACTGACCAGTTTTGCAGTTGCCCGTGTTTAAGTAAAGTGCACCATAGAAGATAGACGAGAAGAGCCGACCAGGGGCAAAGACATGGGGCAGGGGCAGGAACAAGGGGCAGGGTTATGTCGAATGCGGTAAATGCAGCACATCCGACGTTGCTGCCGCTGCCGCTGATGGTTTAAGGCGTAAAACAACAGCAGCAACATTTGCAGCAGCAGCAACGGAGAGCGGCCCGCGGGGCAGGCACAAAAAAGTGTGTAATGAATTATTACCCTCTGATAAAAGTGCATGTCGACTTTTTCCACTCGTTTTTTTTTTTTTGTTTTTTTTTTCTGTTTTATGTTGCGGCTGCCGCTGTTGCTGTCCGTCTGTCTGTCGATTGTTGCAACATTATGGAAGTATTCCCTGGGTTTTAGCTTTAAGTACTTAAAGGTCGAATTGGGGATTATTGGGTTGAGGCGTTGGCTTAAAACGCGTTTAAGGAAGTGAACTTCTTGTCAGAGCCAATTTGGATTCCGTCAATAAAAATAACATTTTCATTTTTTTTTTTAATAATAACAAAAATAAAAAAAAATTAAGTTAAATAGATTTTAAATGTATGATAAATTGAGAACATAATTTTAAAATATAATATTATTTTATTTGTAATATAAGTCTTTTAAACAATTTCAGTCAGCAAGTGCAACAGAATCGAATGGAATGCCATAAAATGTAGCTTTTTTTTTAATTTGTGTCCGCTGGCCAAAAAGCGTTTTAGTTTTAGCTGAAATCAGGCTTGGCCGATCCAGAAAATCGCCGCTGGCTAAACACGCGCCGGTAATTGCGGCAATTGGCGCTCATTTCTCTGTCATAAATATGTATCTAAATCATGCATAGGTGCAACAACACCAACTTCTGCCCACTGTAAATCACCTTCACACCCGACAGATGTCGACGTCGACGCAGACGTCGACTGCGACAGGGACTGCAGAGTATTTCTAATACGGCGGCATAATCGTTGCCCATTTGTGCCCCAAGGTCGTCGTTGCAAGCGCATAGAAAACGCTGTTAATAAATTACGTGTAAAACAACGTGTGAACTAACATAAATAATTTCGTTAATCCACAGCGTCGCCTCGTCTAGGAACATACGTGCGCACGGCAATCGATTAAGCCTAGATAAAAATCAATTTGCGGCAATAATAAATTGCTCAACTACCTGGCGGAGGACCCAAATGATGCCCCCAACAAGCAGCCGCCTCGCTCTCGGAGCAGCTGCAGCCACGTCCAGGGCCAATTTAGGTGCATTTTACGCGGCCTGTCCGAACAGTTTCTCGAACAAATTGGCCGCAAGGTGAAAACAAAATGGCAGCAGAAAGAGAGAGGGAGGGAGGAGGAGGGAAGACACGAGGCAGACACCGAAATTTACAAACATTGTAATCATGGGTTAAATATCGCCTGCTCCCCGATCCCCGTTCCCCTTTCCCCCATTCCCCGTTTCCAGACCCATCCCAGGGCCCTCTTTGGACCAGGTGGAAGGCGCGTCCGCATCTGTTGCGAGTATCTGGCGTTGCGAATCTGCTCGGAGCCCAGAGTTCATGGATTAATCACCGCGGGCACCGAGTCGCCGACTCGAAGACCCGAGACTCCCAAAGACTCTCAGAGACTTTCAGACTTGAGCACTTGCGGTCGCAGTCAGCATCACGATTCACAACTTAATCCCCACTCAAATGCGAATGCGAATGCGAATTCGAGTTTCGAGTTTTGAGGGCGCAGCAGCATCGTTTGTCGATTTCTGCATTTCACATTTTGCTGCAGTTGCAGCCGCACTCGCAACACGCCCCCTTCCGCCCCCATCATAATAAAATGGCAATTGGCAGTCGCGTTTTGCAGTCGCAGCTGATTCATCGCAAAGCCACAAAACAAATGAATTCATTTGACAAACGCAGCTCCGCCAGTTCCAAAGAAGGCCCAAAGGCTTTTGACCAAGTCTAAGCAGAGGCTTCTAATTGAACTGTAAGCTCGGCTTAACGCTTGTCATTAGCAATAAATATTGTAGAAGAGAGAACGAGAAATTTAAAAAAAAATTATACTAAAAATTATAAAGTATATATAAAAATATAGTTAAATAAATTGATTGCTTTCACTTTAATCTAACAACAATTTAATATATATATTAATAAAAAAACCTTAAAAACATTTTGAATTCTTTCTATTTACATCCTTAAATTAAATTGTGTCAGTTCTTTCACTTTGTAATAAATAAATAAATTAATAAATATATTGATTGCTTTCACTTTAATCTAATAACAATTTAATAACTATAAATAAAAAAATAGCAAATATATCTTAACCCAATTTTTGCTCGCCAAACAACAAACTTTAAAAACATTTTGAATTCTTTCTATATACATATATCCTTAAATTAAATTGTGTCAGTGCTTTCACTTTGCAATAAATAAATAAATAATTAAATAAATATATTGATTGCTTTCACTTTAATCTAATAACAATTATATACTATATATATAATAACTATAAATATATATTATGTATATAATAGCTATAAATAAAAAAATAGTAAATATATCTTAACCCAATTTTTGCTCGCAAATCAACAAACTTTAATCCATTCTTTACATGTATATCCTTAAATTAAATGGTGTCAGTTCTTTCACTTTGCACGCATAAATCAATTGAGTTGAATGCAATTGTTATTAAATGGCGCCTATCAAAATCATTTCGGTACCGAAATAACCCAGGTACAAATCGAGCCTGGCGAACTAAAAACGCCAAAAAGGCGCAAACAATGCGAGAAAACCGCAAAACAGCGGCCGCGTATTTTATATACACACATACACACACACACATACATATAGTATATATTAATTTGCGAACAATCGAGAATCGACATGTGACACGCGTTTTTTAAAATTTATGCCCTACGAATTGCATTTACAATTTTTTTGCAGTCGTCCCTTGTTGCGAATTGCATTTCACATTGAATGCAAAATGAGGGACGACGCAGGCGGTTGCAGCATCCTCTGTCTCTGTGTGTGTGTGTGTGTGTGTCGCAAATAATAATCGCAACTGAAGGGGGGAAAGGATATCTGCGACCTGCATATGTGCGCAACATATCAAAAACAATTCCAGCTCATCAGCATCATCGTCATCAGGCTCGGCCCGCGGCTGTGTAGAACCTTTGCCAGGAGTTCCCTCCCCCCTACCTCTCCCCCTCCTCGCTGGCAGGGCCACACTTTTTTCCTTGCCACACACACGCCATAAATCAATGTTCGATTTTCACAACAACAACAACAACAACAGCAGCAAAAGGGAAATTCGCAAAGCAACGCAGCAAAAAGGAAAAAAAGCTGCAAACGAAACGAAGTCACGGACGGAAGGAGGGACGTCGGCGCTGGCAAGGACACAGGACATTATGTTCGCGCCATGTTTAAAATTTTTGCCTCACTGCCTTTTTGTTATTTTTTCCTTCTTCTTCTTTTATTATTATTTTTTTTTTTTTGATTTTCAATGCTTGTTTTTGTGCTGCGCTGCTTTTCATCTCATGCGTTACACATTTTATTGTTGTTGCTGTTGTTTCCGTGCGGCAATGAAATGCATTAAATTTCGTGACATGCGGGGCGCCAGGAGAACGCAACACATCCTCGGCAGGTAAAAATGAAATGCGACAAATATAAAACAGATTCCAGATGCCAGCCCGGATTCGGATACGGAGTTGGGAAACTGCGGGCGATTTCATTGTGACTAACCACACAGAAATGATCGAGTACTCAATGGGTGATCTTGATTATAACACTGAGTGTAATAAGCGAAAAGAGGTTATTCAATTAAGAACATTCAAACTGTAGATAGAGCCTAATAAATCTTAAAGAAAATTTATATAAATAAATAATGTCAGTCTTACAACAATCATTATCATTTATAATCTGATATAATTATAACGTGAATCTCTAATTAATTGAATAATATAATAAATATAAAAAAATATATTTTTAATACTATAATAACTATTAAACAAATTTGATTTAAATATTAAAATGTTTAGTATTTATTTTATATTTTTTATTTAATATTAAGTGCTTCGAAACCAATTAAATCAATGGCAAAAAAAATGTAAGCAAAAAATATAAAATATATGTATATATGTACAATTATATTACACTTTTCAATATTATTCTCATTTAAATAACCAAATAAATAAATATTTTTATATTTTGTTGTTTTCCAATTTTTCCATCACGCGTACATCATAAAACTTTTTGACAAAGCTACAGCTGAAAATGGGTGTCAAGAATGGGAATTCGATATTGTTAAGAATCGCATTTCGACAGTTTGTCATTGGCCTTTCACAGAGTTGGCCAAGTGCGAGAAAGTTGCAAAGTAGTTCAAAATACATTGTGAGCAGCTGCTGCACACAACAAATTCCAAAGTTCGAAGTTGGCCAACTTTAATGAAGTCCAAAACAAAACAAGATGTCGACAGCAACAAGAGAGACAACTCAAAATGTCAAAGATAAACTAAATTTATCCAAAATCGATCATGTTATTTTCATTCACCTGATGGGAAACTTTGCCCGCTTGTTATGTGTGAAACTTTTTGCGTTTGTTTCGCAGGCGCAATTTTCGTTTTTCCAATATGATTGTCGCCAGCAATTTCATTGGCGTTATGGGGCACATGATCAGCTTCAGCAGCGGCGCCAGCTCATCACCGCGATCGCGAGCCACGCACAACAATCCAAACACACCACAAAGGATTTCCTATTTTGCCGGCGGCAAAATGAAGTTAACAATAATTTCCATGACACACACACAAAGAGGATGAGAGAGCACTGGGAAATTTGGCTGGCTGTTGTTTATTGCGGCACTCGAGAAACGCGCCCCGCACGCAGCGCCGCCAAGTTGCCACTAGCCACAAGCGGCCAGGAAAAACGCTCGAGGAGCGGAAAAACGCTCAGCCGAAATACTTAACAAAGGGCCCGGCCAAAAGCGCCTCCAAGTGACAAAGCATGAATTGGGGCCTGAAAGAGGCATAAATTAGGGGGCCACAGTGCGACTGGCTTAAGAGAGCTGCAATATAATAAGGCGGCAACTTAAAGTGGCTATCAGCTTTTGTGGGCCTGGTCCGACGACTGGGCCAACGACTTAATTTTAGACACTAAACTGCTGCTTGATGGCTCTTCGATGGGCGCCCATAAAATATATATTCTCTTAGCTGCGCAGCATGCGCAGTTGCCACAGCGACTCTCAGCTCAGCTGGCTGCCTGCCACACAGCCACAGCCACAGTCACAGTCACAGCCACAGGCTGTTGCAAGAACAATCTGAAAGCGAGAACAACAACAAATATCATACAAAACAAACGTACAATGGGAGCCAATAAACGGAGGAGGAAACCTGGAGACATTTGGAGCTGACTGAATTGCTTAAAAGATGAGTTTTATATTTAATTCTATTTAAAATATAATTTAATACTTGTCGGATACAGTAAATATATTGAATATAAATCGAGCTGAATAAAATAATATATTGACTTATATTTCCCTAACTTTTTATTTGTTTTTAAGCATTTATTGATGAACCCAATTTATTATGGGCTGGTTTTTTTTGTTGTTGTTGGGTGAATTTAATATTAATTATAAAAAAAATATTTCTATTAGTTGTTTGAATTAATTAAAATTGCTTGATAATTGATTTATTTTTTATAAATAAAATAATCTTTTGTTACATCACACACGTGAACTTATACAAATTTACATTTATAATTATTCTGACACACTTTATGCACTTCAATATTCAATTTGTTGTCAATAAATACAAATAAAATAAGCTTTCCGTGGCAAAACGAAATTTCTCGATCATTATTGTTATTATAATTTATATATGCCAAAGATTATGATACTTAAATATAATTATATATATTTATATATCTATAAAATCTCAAAATAATTTTTTTTTACATAATAATATGAATAAAAATCACAGAAAGCATTTTTTTATTATGGTGGAAAAATTATTTTAAATATATATTAAAGGGCAGCCAAAAAACATTAAATACTAATATTTTAAATCTAAAAAATTATTTATGAATCTATATATTTAAATTTCCCTTTATTTTTTGTAGGAGCATAAGTTTAAATAAATGTAATAAATTAAATATTTAACTATTGGCATTAACTTAATTTTATATTTAATATTTTTTTTAAATCAAATTTTGTTGAAATGTGTCACTGTGCCGAGTTTGTGACCAGCATTGTCAACTGCGTTGGATGTGTGTGTTTACTTGCTTGTGTGTGTGTGTGTGTGTGTGTGCTGGGAAGGCAGCTAATAAAATTAAAATGCCATATTTCAGGCGTTGATAACAACAATAAGTGCAGCAAAGTCGCCGCGCGTCTGCGACTCGGAAATTATTTTTTGGCACGAACTCATTGCGGCCTTGTGCCAAAGAGAATCACAGCGAAGGAGATAGAGAGAGAGAGAGGGAGGGAGTTGGAGAGAGTGGGGCAAGGAGCAGCCAGGAGCAAGTCTATTGATATGACAATGGCGGCGAGTGGCAAATAAAAGACGCCGTTAAAATTACCTGTTCAAAGTTTGCCAGGCATTTTTGGGCTTATTGATTTTTGTGTCGACGCGACGCCAACGGGCGAAATTCCTTCAAGTCAAATTATGAATATTGAATTTTGGGGAATTAAGGTGATAAGCATCGCCAGACTTGGGGGCATGATTTATGCGCAGGCTGATTTTATTGATTTCTTATCAGGCAGCTCTGGCTGCGTAGGTGGCTAATCTATTAATGTGCAAACCGATTTCTTTCTATGCCCCGGGCTCAAAGCTCGAAGGCAGCCTCTGGCAGGCGTAATTAAATTAAAATTCCTGTTACATGACATGCCTGGCAAAAGTGTCGACACACACACACACAAGCACATAAAGGAGTCAACAACTGCCTTGGAAACTTCAATGTGTGTGCGCTTATGGCAGCATCCTTGTTCGTGTCCTGCCACACACACACACACAGACACACACACAGACATACAGAGTGTGCTCGTTTTGTGCAAACTAAGACACGTTGTCAGCATTCATGTCACCGGCGCTGCCTGCAAGCGGGAGTCCTTTCAAGTGGCTTTTGCTGCAGGATTTTTCATTAAAATTTACCAATTTTAATAGTTGTTGCTGCTGCTTCTAGTGCTGCTGTATTTTATTTTAGAATGCAAAATTCTGCTTGGCAAGTGAAAAACTTCAGCTTTTCGGATATGTGTCAAATGCAGACCAAGGAATGTAGCTCAGGATGCAAAATGTCCTTAAATGCGACACATAATTAAAGCATGCTCGAATTTCCAATTTCCAATTTAACGCCATTTTAGGTATTAAGCATATAAATTTAAAGACATATCAAAGAGTTTTGCATTCGCAAATTTAATCTTTCTTTTTTAATTAAAAAAAATTCTTTGATAAGCTGCCAAAGTACTTAATTCATGGAACTGAATTGATTGCGGTTATTTTGTGGCCGAATCGGAAATCTGCCTTAAATATGCGGGTTCCTATTTATATCAAATCGCTGGAATGCAGCCCTTATTAAATATATATTATATATACACACACACATTGTTTGCATTTGCATTTCAAAAGTTGAACAATTGCAAAATTGCATTTATTTAACAATAAAATTTGTATTAATCATTGAGACTCGTGGAGAGTTTCCAGTTCAAGCAAATGTTTTTTTTTTTAATAAATGTTATCGATTTTTACTTTTGAAAATAAGAAAATAATTTTATTAAATTACAAACTTTGTTTTTTATTAGGCTGTTGTGCGGCTTTAAAATAAGTTCTGATTAAGTGGAATCTAATTATGAGATAAAGCATCTTTTAATGTGGAATACTATATTATATATAATAAATATTTAAATTTTTAAAATACATTTTGTTTTAAGCGACTTTTTAGCATAATTCAGCATCTAAATGCCTTTTTATATTCCACTAAAAAATCCTTCCCAGTTTAGCTGCATTTTTTGTGCAAGATGAAAGCACGTCTTCCCCCAAGTGCTCAGTTCATTTTCATTTTCATTTTCAATTCGATTCGATTCGTTTCATTCGCGCAACCTTCGCCAGGTAGTAAATAAACAAAGCGACGAATTCAGCGTTCAACGTTTAAAGATACATTTATTATTTTGAAAATGCGCAAACACTTCATGATGATTACCAGGGGTGGGTTGAGGGGAGCGGGGGAAAGGGAAAGGGGAGACACCACCCCCAAGAGCGAGGGAGTGAAAGCAGCTACCCGGACAGAAATCTTTTTACGTCAGTTCTGCCTGTCTTGCTGGCTGGCATTTTCTTGCGTTGTTACCTTCAGCCGGGCAACGGGAAACGGGCAGCGGGAACCGTTAGACGGGCAGCGTGCAATGCTTGGCTGCCTCCCGCCCCCCTATTGTAGCCCATCCTTTGGCTGCTGGCAATTTCCTTTAGCGAAAACACACGAAACCGAAACCGAAAACGAAACTTTTGCGAAATACGTTAAACGCAATGTTGTCCGTCCCGCCCCTTTGGTGTGTCTCCCCGTCTGTCTGTCTGTCTGTCTGTTTGGTTCATCCTTCCGTTTGGCTGTCTCAGTCGCCGTTTAGTATATAACAAGTCAGCGTCAGCTGCTGCTTCTGGTTGGGTCTGGATCTGGGTCTGTCCGCGTGTCCGCCACTTTGTCGGCTGCCTCAAATGCTTCCATGTTCATTTTACAAGTAAAACGGAAATGACAGTTCCGCAGCGAGCGAAGAAAATCCCCTCCTTGAAAGTGAGAGAATCCTTTTCCACCATAATAGTCTGTCAAAGTGGCGTCAGCTCCAGCTCCAGCTCCAGCTTCAGCTCCAGCTGCAGCTTCCACTGTCAGTTGGCACTTAGAGCAGCTCCTTCAACTAATTTTCTAATTATGAGCACAAAAGGCGCACAGAAATCATGTCACGCTCGCTGACTGATTTATGGCCACTGGAGAAATGTCAAATATTTGCCCAATCCACCCCCTCAATCCCCCCGCCTCAACTCTCAACTCACAACCCACGCTTTGCCTTTTAACTTATCCAAATCACTTGGCTACGTCGCAAGTTTCTGTTTCTGTTGATTTATTTGATTTATTTATTTATCGTTGGCTCTCGCCTTGTAAGTTAAGGCGCCTGGCCAATAATCGCCAGCCGAGCGACTGATTAGCTTAATTTTCCGGCTGGCGGCCTCGCCTCGATATCAATATCAAACTTTATTTTATTGTTCCTTTCATTCCCTTCCATACGCACATTTTGTTGCGACTATTTTAAATACGCAGCAAAGAAAATACATTTAAGAAGTTCTGAAGAAATAACAATTCAATGCGAATAAAGCGTTAACTTCTTAGATATATTAATTGCCTTTTATTACGCGCTACTCAATATAAATAATTTAAATCAGTTCTTATATATAAATGTATATAGTTTGCACATATCAGCAAATTTATTGAACTCAAGCGCTGTTAAGAAAAAATCCTTGAAGATTGTTTACATAAAAACAGAAAGTAAATAAAAATGCAAAATTAAATATTTAATATTTATATTAAATAATTGGAATTGCATTAGTTAACAAAATAAATTCAACAATTAAAAGTTTTGCCAAATTGCTGTAGGAATATAAAAAAAACTATAATAATATTTTGCAAATAAAAAATACGAAATTTGAAGTTGTTGTTGATCCATTTAAATAGTAGTGTGTGTGTGTGTGTGTGTTGAAGGATTCCCAGGAGGGGGCGGAGACGCTGACGCTGGCCATGGGGCACACTTCCAAGTAATTTGCAAGACTCCGACATCCGACACTTTTGCTGTAGTTTGGCGACTTTGATTTATGGGCGAGCGCCTCGCTGGGGACACAATCAAACACAAATGCAGGCATAAGGAGGGCCTCAATGTCCTGCAAGTGACACACACACAAACACACACACACACACGCGAGGAAGGTCAGCGTTGTTAGCGCGATGATTATGGCAGCTGTTAGAAGGCCCAGAGGCGGGTTGGGGGCCCACAAATAAAATACAAAAAAAAAAAAACAATGGCCAGTTTTGTGTTTTTTTTCGGGGGCCTTCGGCTGGTTGACATGCAAACCCGGAGGTGACAGCTCGCCAACTAGCAACAGCAGCAACAGCAGCAGCCACAGAACCAGAACCAGAACCAGCACAAAAGATGAAACAAAAGTCCATGTTATTCTACGAAAGAGTCAAAAAGTCAACCTCAACTTTGGCTTCAACTTCGGGGTATCAGCTTCAGGTTCAGCTTCAGTTTCAGTTTTGGCTTTAGCTTTTAGCTTCACATGCCCGAAAAGTCGCACAAAAATAATCCCCAAAAAACTTCTGTGCTCAAAAACATGAAAACGTTCTCGCACAATGACAGAATAAAGTCAAGGCAGGGCGGCTAAGGGGGCGGGCCTGCGGATGCGGAGACGTTGATCGCAAAAAGGAAAATGTCAAAGTTCTTTTGCGGTCTCCGAGGTTCTTTAAATGTTCTCGGTAACAAATACACACACACACACATATATAGACATATATATATGTATATTCTTTTATTTTTTCTTGGAACCTTCGCTAGGGAATTTAGCACACGAGAATTGTTTTTGATTTTTTTTTGTCTCGTATATGTTTTTGAAGTTGTCTTTTAGTTTTGAGCTTTGCTTTTTGGGCCGTGTTCTTGTTATTTTATCAAAGCATTTTGTTTTGATGTTCATGGCCTGGCCCCAAACTTCCCAGAGCCTGCAAATGGCACAGGAAATGTCAATGAGAGCCATAATTAGTGAGATTTCCTAAACAGTTATGCTAATAAAGCAATATGCTAAAAGCTAAGCTTTCTATTAAAATTAAAGTCTATTACACTTAAATAACTAATTAGTCAATGTCATAAAACACGCTTTAAGTTCGGAATTTAATAATTTACCTTGGCCTTTAAAGCACAATTTGCACATGTTACTTTTTTTGCTGCTGCTTCCTAGTTTGCCCATTATTGTGTTGTGTAGACTTGGCCTATTGTACTTATATGTTTATATGTGTATATATTTTTTTATATATATTTTTGCTGGGTTTTATTTGTGTCACGCTTCCGTGAACATGAAAAGGAAGTGCACGTCAAAGCTTAGACACAAACCACGAAGCGTAAAGGTGCAAGTGAGGCCAAAAATAACAACATTCATTGCAATTGCCACCAGCCAACTAACAATGGCCAAAAGGGTATTCAAATACACATGTGTGTGTATCTATGTGTGTGTGTGTGTGTCTAAGTATCTGCATGCAGCAATGCGTGCCAGCGAGAATTTGTTGAACAATTTCGCTAAACTCGAATAAATTGGCCAGCGAATGAAAAGGGAAAACTGCGCAAAGCACAAGCTAAGAAAATAATAGTTGCAGAAGCCGCTGCGGCGGCAAACGCACAAATTACAACAATTAAATGGCGAACAAAATAAGCCAAGCCGCAATTATCACATCACTAGCAAACGGAGCCAGTTTTGGATGGAGGGAGCCGGAGTCGAGTCTTAAACAAAGTCTGAGTTGAAGTTGCAGACGGAGGCGGCGGCTTTGACTTTAATTTATGAACTGCGGCAAGTGGAACTTGGCTGCTGGGTGGGAGGGGGAGGGAGGGTAGCTCCGTCGAGCCGGGTGGTCACTGAGGCGCGCACTTGGCGGAATCTCTCCGTCGGTTTTCACTTCAGCTCGAGCTGAGCAGCGATTTGTAAATTGTGTAAAAAAGAGGCAGGTAAAAAAGAAAAGCTAGCAAAAAGGGCCCAACAGGTGTGGCCAATTTAGAGGACGCCTAATCAACATTTAAAAGTGCCCCGTTGAAGTTCGCTCGATAAATTGACAACGATCCAATTTCATAATGAAAATTTTTGCGGCTGTCAGCCTTCAATTGAATCGGAAAAACAAAACAGCGACAAAAGTGGGGCGGGCAGCAGTCAAACTGAAGGCAACGAATACAAAAACAACAAAACGAGCAGCGGCAACGAAAATAACAGAAATAACGCACAGAGATCCAAGAATTCCCCCATGAAGAAATCCAGCTGACAGCAGCTTCTTCCCCTCCCTTCCTTTGCCCCATCTTCGGCACAACCCCAGCGAAACTTGAACAGAATGTGGCATGATATTTGTATCTATGTGTGTGTGTGTGTGTGTGTGTGTGTGTGTGAGTGCGTGTTTATATATATATATATACATATATATATGTAGTTATATCGAGTAAACGAAAAACAAAAACTTTTTTCCACTTGAGTAACTTAAGTGCCAATTCCTCCAAAAACAAGAACAACAA